>JABSTR010002575.1:0-72230 GCA_013339765.2 Haemaphysalis longicornis
GCACGCATAACGAATGGGAGGACGCCATGAAACTGAATTACGCCGGCTTCTCTCTGAAGAGCCGCCGAGTTATGGCATAGGAACAGCCTGCGTTCCTGCTGGACGTGGTCTGAGTTGAAGGTAAAGTTTGTTGCTGTCTTTGGCCGACGAGCGGTGCGAAAGCTTCAAGCGGAGCAGTGTCTGCACGTTCAAGCACAGCAGGCCGGCAAGAAGTTTACTAGCTATATTGAAGACGTCATTGACCTATGTAAGCGCGTAGACCCATCCATGGCGGAAGCTTATAAAGTCCAGAATATTTTAAAAGGCATAGATGACGACGCCTTCCAGATGCTCCTTTCCAAAGACTTGCGCACGGTTGCCGACGTCGTCAACTTGTGCCTTAGCTCGGATGAGCTGCCGAAACAACCAGCCCTCCACTCGAGGATCTCTTGCAAGGGATGAGTCCGGGTTGAGCTTGGCAGCCATTTCCACAGATTCGCGTTTCCTCACGCAAAATAAGACTTCGTGCGTTAGGAAGTTGCTCGACAGTTGAATCAGATACATCATCTGGGGTGAAATTGCCGAAGCACTTCCGCCACCGTCTCCGCAGTACGTGCCAGTAGCTGCGCCAGTCACTTATGCGAAAGTCGCCACCAGACCATTACAGAAGCCTTCTGCGACGTTTCACTCGGCATTTCCAGTTCAAGCTCGGGTTACGCCGTCGGTGCTTCCCCAACTTAAGTTCCCGCTGCAGTTCCGAAGTGCCTGGCGTACACCGGACAACCACTCTATCTGCTTTGCATGTAAGATGCCTGGGCACCTTGCACGCTATTTTAGCCGTTATTCGCCGTCAACCTAGAACTCTTCGCCTGCAGACGTTTCCCCGTCGCCTCAAGTCCTTATGATGCCACGTTCGTCGTTCCCAGCTTGTCCTTCGGACCACGCCACCTATACTAACCACCGTTCGCTGTCAGCACGCCGGCACTGGCTCTCCCAGATGCGGCGCCATCCTGGTCTCACAGATACGGAGAGATTCATGAGCTGAGAGCTCCTATGCCAACACGTGTAAGCCTACAGCTCCAGGCGCAGACATTACATACACCATGACACTACATGTACACGCGCACACATTTGAAGCACTCCATTTAAATAACAAAGTATAGCTTTTGGGAGAACTTCCATTGTGTTGGAGGGAGGCCATCGTAGTGGCTTTTTTGAAAGAGACGAAGGACCCTCCCTTTCTGGCTAGTTACCCTAGCATTGCCCTGACGAGCTGCATGAGCAAACTCTTCGAGAAGATGATAAACAGAAATCTCGTGTACTTCTTAGAGTCCAATGGTCTTCTCGAGAGCTGCCAGGCAGGCTTCAGGGGGGGGGGGGTGATCTACCAACGATCAACTCGTTGCGTTAGAGTCATATATCAAAGATATTTTCCTCCAGAAGCATTATTGCGTGACGGTATTTCTCGATCTGGAAAAAGCGTATGATACTGTTTGGCGGTATGGCATTCTAAGCGGCTTGATGTAATTTGGCATGCCGGGTAACATGCTAAACACGATTGCCAGCTACATGTCTGAAAGAACCTTCCATGGAAGAGTTGGAAGTGCACTCAGTAGGGCTCATGTGCAGAAAAACGGCGTGACGAAAGGCGGCGGAGTTTTGAGTTGCACTCTGTTTATTGTACAAACGAATTCACTCAGAAAGGCTTTGCTACCTTTACTTTCCTGCTGAATCTATGTACACGGCATTCAGTTATATTTAGGTCTTGTAGCCTGTCTATCTGCGAGCGCCAAGTCCAGCTTGCTGTTAACAAGCTAGCTGTCTGAGCAGATAGCAACGATTTTAAATTTAATCAAGGAAACTGTTCTTGTGTTTTGTTTTCTAAAAGGCGTGGCATTCGGTCGGATCCAGACATCCAACTCAATGTTGTCTCAATTCCAGTTCTAAATGAACACAAGTTTTTAGCTTCAGTACTCTCATTCATTGCACGTAACTCTGATTCATTGCACGTAAAAAACAACTTCAACATAAATGTTTAAAGGATATGGCTATACTGAAGGTTTTCTCCCACACTTCTTGTGGTGCTGACAAACAACTTCTTTTACGTGTTTTTACTAGCCTGATAGGTTCACCTTTGGTCTATGGAAATGTTGTTTACGACTAAGCAAGTAAAACATTCTTTAAAATGCTAGACCCAGTACTTTATCTGGGGCTTTGCCTGCATTGTGGCGCCTTCCGCACTAGCCCGGTCGAAAGCCTCTATGTGGAGTGTAATAAATAAAACCTACGACGTCAGTGAGCATACACAGATCTCCTTTATGCTGTTAAAATTTCAACCATACCTCACCATCTTTTTAAATCAGTTTTTTACGACACATTTTAAACTGATTTCTTGCTAAATCAACCATCGTACTCTGCGCCCTTTTCTTACAGAGTTAGAGAGGAAGCGTCGGAGCTTGCTGTTTCATTTTTAGAAATCATCCAAAATTTTTAAAGAGATTTTGTGGCGCCCTGGCATCTCCGCCCTATATGATGCGACACATCTTCTACATATATAGTGAAAAATCGGGCTCCCAGATTTGCAATCCGCAACACTTCTTGTATCTGCAGCAGAATTATCAATGTTCTGACTTTTATACGGACGCCAATAAAACAGCCACCTGTGTGTTCTGCGCTGCACCAGGACCCAGCTTTAATGTCACTAAAACTCTGAATAGTAATAGTAGTATCTTTACGACAGAGGCTTATGGTATACTTCTTGTTGTTAATCATACGCCTCGAAGTCACAGTACGAAACCCATTCTTTGTACAGCTTCCCTATGTGTTGTGCATTCATTCTCGTCTCCAAAGTCTGCAAAACACAATGTCCTCAATTTTTTCTTCAATGCAATTATGTCTGCTTAGGCTCACAAATTTCAACCGGTCCTTTGCTAGGTCCCTGGCCACTGTGGTATAGCCGGGGACGAAGCCGCGGATCAAATGGCCGCCAATGCTACACTCTTGAATGAAGTAGACATAACAACATTAACCTATGAAGACATCACGCCACACATAAGGCAACAATATCGCAAAAAATGGCAAACACACTGGAGACAAAAAGTTACACGTCATAAAGTCACTTGGGGCAATACACCACTGACACCCGCAATAGACATAGAGTAGTCGCCTTGGCTACAATACGGATCGGGTACACACTTACAACACACTCCCACCTGCTCACAACATCTACAACACCTTTGTGTAGCAGGTGTGGAGACCGCCTAACCGTGATCCACATCCTCATAAAATGCAAGGCGCCAGAAGCAACATGGCACACACACTTCTCACAACTATACAGACAACACATTCCACTACACGCATCGTAACTTTTAGGGGACGACCCCATATATACCCATAAGTGTACTTTCAGTTTATTAGTGATGTCCAGCTTTTACACCTGATTACTTAACATGCATGGTTACAATAGTCCCTTTGCAGCAGTCATATACATTGTCTTTAATGTCATTGTCTTTATGGTATCACTTCGTGCTCATAAAACAACTTTCCTTGGAGCTCTTTGCCCTTAATCGGCCTTGCGCCATAAAAATCTGATGATGATCATCATCACCACCTTCTTCTTATTTAGATTTTGCATTTTACGGATGACAATTACCGTAAGAGTTGATAACGGTCCAAGCTATTCTTATACAACAGTAGGTGTTGCTGATTAGGAGCCAGAATTCGTGTCCTTCCGCGACAAAATCTTTCGGGCGATCCGCCTGATTCCCATCGAGGTATTTGCGACTGCAAGGCCAGGCTGTGAACACATTGCGAACATTGAGGCTTGTTTGAAATATGCGAAGTCCCGTTTTGGAAACGAGTACTTTTTGTAGTTGCGGCAAACTGTCTGAGAATGAGCGATCACTGTGATGGTGTCTTATGCAGTAATAATTGCGTGAGCTTTTGCGGCTCCTTCAAACTATTGATGGAGGTTTTGTTGACTGGGCTGGACGTCAATTCTTTCCCCTGTCAATCATTTATAATAGTCACATGGTTGGTATGTGGTGGACGGAGAGCTGCGTCACGATGGAAGAAATTTTCTTGTTTGTTACTTTTGCAGATGGGTCTTGTTGGGGCAATTCCTCGCGTTTTGTTGCTGTCATAGTGCAAACTCCGGGTATTGATAAAAAATTAAGAAATAAGTTGGAAATCTTGTGTATTTTCAAACGTTTAATTGTGTTTTGATCGTTTATCCCCTGGCTGCAGTAACATACGTACGTGTATTTTCAAACGTGTAATTGTGTTTTGATCGTTATCCCCTGGAGTAACATAACGCAGTCGTGGAAGAGTTGCTTGCTACGAAAATGTTATCTTGAGGCGTTCTATTCTAGAGGAGTCGGGCGCGTCTATAATTGTTTGTAATGGCGATTGAGAGATGTTAGGCAGCTATTTATGGGTGCTTTGTTAGGCCCGCTTGAATACTTTACCTATTTTGATTTATCATTTGGTTTAGGGACCCCGAATGGCGCACTGCTGTGTTATGCCAGGGGCCAGTTCGAGGCGAATGTCGCAGGGCTGACTGAGCTGCGACACCACGTACCCTGAGCCCCGCTGCGTAAGCTGTGTCCAACCTTGGCTATATAATGAGAGGTGGGTGGTAGAAGCCTCGAACTGTGGCTGTCATTCCCCTCGCCGAGCTCCAGGTGATGGGCTGAATGTCTATCTACCACACATCGAGCTCCGGTTCCTCCATGCCCACTATGGCAAAGTTAGGGGAAAAGTGCCCCTGTTCGTGCCCTTTACATGGTAGCGCTGGTAGATTTTGGTAGCGCTGAAAGGTGCAGAATTGGTTTAGGCTGAGGTAGTAAGCGAACTTTCATCACTACTTAAATCTGCAGTAAGGTAGGAGTTCATAAATGAGGAGTTCCGTACCCCAGGAATCTTCGGAGGGAAGAAGAAAAATAAACCTTAAGGAAGGTTCAAGCACACCTGCAAGACCCTACCAGATTAACCGGCCACTCCACGTGGAAGAATTGGAGGTTTCTTATATCGGTAACCACATGATTCCTGTTGCCGACTAGAAGATCGTAAATGCTTCAAAGTCACCGCCTAACGACACGGCAGTTCTACTGTGCTGATCAGGAAGGGATCAGGGCCCGTCGATTTAAATTGGTTCCGACTTTTACTGCGATATAGTGACAGGGAACATAACTGGTGCACCACTATGAAAACTATAGAGACACCACTGGCCTAGACAGTTCGAGGACGTGTTGTCTCCACAAAAAACAGTCCAATGTAAGAACATCGTGGTTCTACACGCGAGCTTGACTGGTATAACGTCCGCCTTCGAACAATTTGGTGAATTGGAGGCCACTGTCACTAAAGATCCGTTACAACCTTCGACAAACGATGATGTCTCAGTATACCCATAAAACTAGACACGGTTTTTAGACTCAAGACACGAACCCGCCACTCCTGAGAAGCAGGAATGCGACCTATCGGACAACTTAGAAGAAGAGCGAAGATTTGGCCAGTTGGTTAAGATCCCGGAAAAGGGGTGCTGTTGCCTAACTGACACCCTAACAAAAGCAATAAGAGCCCAGTCACTGCTACAGTCACTATCGTGGTGGAAAGGGCCTGCATGGATCTATTCGCATCGCGGGCTCCTGGAATCAAAAATGCTGTTGGGCTGCCACAGCAAACAATGAAGGAGGCGATTGCACAGAATTTCACCATTCAGTTATCGATTTCGAACTTGGTGAACATCTCCCGATTGAACTGGCTGTTACGAGTATATAAGGCAGTCGCGTGGTTGTATCAATATTTCAACAACCCTTAGAACGAGGAAAGGAGCACTGGTACCATGACGACTGATGAACTTTGGAAGACACAGTACTACTGTCTGCAGGACTTCGCAAGAGCACGTTTCCTCAAGACTGCCTCTTCAGGGAACCTCGTCCACAACGACATTGTCTACGGCGCCAATGCAAGAACCAATCGCCTCGAACTGGGCCCTGACATGCGTTTACGAAAGCTACACGGCTTTGTATCCTGCCCTCGGGTATCCAAGACTATACGCACAGACTGTGCATTGACTTGCATCATGGATGCCCGCTCAACCTGTCTCCAAACCCTTTAGACGCATGGTGGCTCCACGTTTTTGGCGGCCGGGAAGATGTAGAATCTCTTTGAAGAGGCCACATCCGCAACGCCATCGACCGTTTTAGGTGCGGTGCGGCCAGCAATTGTCGTTACAAGAACAGAGGTGAATATCCCTTTCGTGGCATAATCGTCATGTCTAGGGCCGCATAAGTGCACGCACTGTTTTCTTCCTCTTCGCTTGGTTCCCTTCGACGTTTCCATTAAATGTAGGCCTTGATGGTCGCTTCTCTCCTACCTTGACGCTCGAGTCTCGTCCTTGGGGGTCTACGGATCACACAAGTAAAATAAAACATTCAACGACACCTCAAAAGAAGCAATTGGTGCATGAGAAGAAGCCGCATCAAAGTCTCTTTTGCTGCGCTTCAATAATCAGTTTTATTAAGCGGGACAACTACCACTTCTTCCCCTTTACCCCTTGCTACTGCCTACCGTCTTGCCTGGTGGTCAGCATTTTTATTTAAACCTTTTTTGACAGCATCCTTGGCCAGTCGTATGTCCCAAAAAAAAACGCTTCGAATAAATTATTGTTCAAATAAACGCTCAATAGCAGGCTTCAGAGCTCCTTTGTCAATCATGCACAGTCTATTTGGACTTCAGGGAGACACGCATTCGGAGCCTGAACAGCTCTCGTGATGTTATCTCTGAGCCATACAACGTAAAAAAAAAAATTCCGACTTTCTCCAAAGCTTGATCTATCTTGGCGTTACCGCTATATGGCGCATAACTATCGGTGGATATGGTATAAAGATTACTGGCAATCTAGCAACATAACTAGCGAACATTACAAGCCAGTTCAACAATCCCAGAATAATCGACCAGATTTCAAGAAAATCCCCAAGGTGGAAGAAGGTTCTTCAAATTTTTTGAAGGGTAAGATTCTTCTTTTTCAAACTTTCCTTTGAAGAATCCCAGAATGCAAAGGCCGGTTTTACTTGTGTTCAATGCGTCGTTACATCCCCAACCCAGGACGGCGCTATACCGAGTGTGAGCGGGTTGTGCTCGCAAGTAACTTCTGGCGCGGTCGACGTACGTTTGGAGAGTGTTCGGAATACTAACCGTCGACAAAATACTTGCCCAACAAAAGTCCAACAAAATACAACTCCCTTGGAGCAACTTTCATGGCCCTCAACTAGCATATCACCATACCCGTGACAAATTTGAACATGAAAACACAATAATAAGCATAAACATCGCCGGAAACATATGTTTCAAGGAGGTGCAGCTCGACAGGAATCCGAACGGAATCTGGTAAAAAAGAGTGATCTGGTCCAGTCTCCGCCTTCACTGGGTTTCTTGCGGTAGCCACACGCGTCACCACACCGCTTGCTGGGCCGACAGTGGTTTTGGTTGTAACCGTCTCTGTCGGGAGTGATGCCATTCCCACCATTTCGAATCCACAGTCCCCCAACCCACCTGACGGCAGGGAGGAGATAGGAACGGACGAAGCCGCGGCGGATCTCCCCTCCCTACAGTACCCCTGCCACCCGTGCAGTTCCTCAATACCTCGGCGGTGCCGGCCCAGGCAAAAAGCAGTCGAACAGGTGCGGGATGCAAGGAGCCCGCTCCGTCGGGTACTTCCAGGATATATGACACAGGCATGGGCACCGGATCTTCCCTGAATACGATGCAGCGCAAAAAACAAGTTGCGGTACCCAAGCAGAAAGAAGCCAAGTAAGCACAGAACCACTAATCACACACATATTCCAATACCTTCAAACTACCAATAAGGGGAAGAGAAATGGAAGTGAAAAGGACTTCTTTAAGACGTAAAAGATATATGAATGTTTTAGATTGTAGTCAGCTGGGCGTAATGTGTCTTCAAGACACACGCGTAAATAGCAAACTTTTTCCTAAACAGGTATATGGCATTAATGAAAAACAAGGACGGTTGCACACTCTCCAAAGGCGATGTGGACTTTGTTGTCCAGAAATCTTTAGCATGCCACCTTAGCAATTTGAACATGATCTTTTGGGCTCTTTTTTATCAACACAATAATTTTCAATAGGCTTATCGCGATATGCATATAATTTTTACTTATTTCCTGCCCTGTTGTTTGAAGCAACTACACGTTAGGGACCCGTCTAAAAAAACACAGAAACCGTTACTAGTTTTTTTACAGTCAAACGAAGATATTGGGCATGCTTTTTCTGTTGACGTAGAAGACCTGTTTTATTCTATCCCTCATGATTCATTGTTTCAGGTTGTTCTGAAATGTATTGAATCTTATGGGGAAGTGGCTTTTCATAACTCAGCTGGGATAACTGTTGATAGGTTTTTAGCATTGCTTGAGTTTTACGTCTCCTCTACTGTTGTACAATTTGACGAGGCCGTTTATGTGCAGAAATAGGGTTTATGCATAGCATCATGTGTTGCTCCTTTGTTGTGCCATGTGTTTTTATCTGAAATTGACAAAGCGTTGACTGAGGGGCTCGACTGCGACCAGGTTGTTTCTGTTTTACTTACGTTGACGACTTCCTTGTACTTTTAAAAAAGCGACCCACCAATACACATGACGACGCCATTGCAGAGGTTTTAAGTGTTTTTATGTGCCAATGCAAAGGGCTAACCTTCACCCACGAAATAAGAAAAGATAACCGAATTCAGTTTTGAGACATAGTTATATCATTATGTGACAACCACGTGTGCTGGAAGTATAAACGAACGTTCGAAAAAGAATTGTTGCCACACGATTCAGCACATTCAAAAACTATCAAGCGTGCTATGGATTCCCTGTGCATTATGTTAGCTTTAAAAAAATCTTGCCCCCTCAAAGCTCAAGAAACCTTCGAAGCACAGACTGTAAGGTTAACGAAAGCTGGTTTCCCGCAGTCAGTCGTGTCTTCCGCAGTGCAGGCAGTAATAAACAAGTTAAGAACGGAAAACGCTAGTATTGACAATGGAAGGGAACGCAACAAAGAAACGTGGAGTTATGCCTTGTGTTCACAAGACGTCTCATAACCTTAAGAAGGTCATGAAGAGACATGACGTGGAAGTGGCGTTTTCGGCACCTCTCAAGCTTGCGGGGATGTGTTCGCGCATTGAAAGGGGTAACAATAGGCAGCAAGGGTGCGGAAAGAAGCACAAAAATTCCTACGTTGATTGCTGCGTTGCAGTAGTCTCTCAGATTCTCCTTTGCTGAGGCAAAGTTTACGTCGGAGAGACTGGCAGCTGTGTAAACGTGAGGTTGCGCGAACATGAACTTTCAATTAATAATCACACAAGTGCACATCTCACTAATCATTGCTCGGCGTGCACGTGTAAGCCACTCTATAAGCCACCCTTCAAGCAAGTTAAGATATTATGTAGGTGCAAGAATAGTCGAGCAAGAGGGATTCGCGAGGTTTACCATATCAGGAAAAAGGAAAATGACTGTGTCAGCGATACGTCGATTGTGCTGTACAACAATGAGATGTTGTTTATCGACGACCGTGTGTGAAAATGCTCACCACATGTTTTTGATATGTAATGTTTTGCGTTTGTTTTTGGTTTTCGCGCTGCGCAATAATAGGCCCGTATGTGTATTCATGTGTGTTTCTGCCTGGAATAAACTTTAGTTCCAAGTCTGCGCCTGTCTTTGTGTACCTCTTTCTGTGTAGCGTCTTCCCTAGCGCAGTTTACCCCTTCTGAGAAAATGCATCTTGATGTACAACAATATAAGCCATAACTTTAAGCCCTTAAAGATCCCATTGATGAGCTACCTGAACCTTTCATTTAATTTCGCTACCTCAAGGCACATAATTCATCTAGGGGCTTTTCCCGCGCGCATGGCGAAGGGTGGCTTAAAAAACGTTCTTAGCCCCCTCATGAGCACAGGTGTTTAATAAAAATAGCCTACAACTATACAAAATCACAACAAATATTCACACCTTCGAATTCTATTTGCTTCTCGTTAGTGAGATGTGGGCAGAAACCGTTACGGTATTGACCACTTTCCCACTACGTTAACATACATAGGTAAATACCCAAGCAGTTCACATTACCATAAGCTGAATCAATGGAAAGCAAATACAGTAAATTTGGAGAAAACTAATATCTACACAACACATCCAAAACACACAAACACCTGGACAAACAACCCAAACATTTACGGCGCATCCTTGACAGCACAAAAAAGTCCATTCCTCAGTCCTCCAATGCTAGGCGCAATCAAAAAGGGCCGTGGTAGAACAGGGCCGGTACGCGGTCGCGAAATAGCCAGAGCAGGTCTCCGGGTATTTTTCGCCGGTACAGTGCGTCGGATAACCTCATAGCACTCAAAACGGCAAACGTTCTTTTTATCGTGTGCGCCGTGATACAAAACGGGAGAATTAGAGCACCTTTTATCAACCATAAATTTATGCACGTCGTATGTTACCATGGTATATTGGACCGATGAGAACTGGGAGTGGGATTTCCAGTAAATAAAAGCATAGCTGAGAACTAAGACGAATGTGGTAGCATTAACGAAAGGGTGGGCGTTCTTATAATTACGCCAAATAACAGGTAAAATTTCAAGGTAGTACAGGGCTACTAGCCTACACCCCGCCACGACGACCAGCTAGTTGACCGCTTCAAGGAAGATGCCTAATCGGCAATGCTAAACTAACACAAAGTATACCAAGGATATGGGAGACATCAATGCTAAAGTCGGCAAGAAGTAGGTTCAAGTCAAGGCAGTTTGGAACTATGGTCTGGGCTGTAGAAAGAACAGGTGGGACCTACTTGTAGAGTTTGCAGATCGGAATAATCTACGCAGCGTGTATAGCTTCTTCCGCAAATGGGAGAGGTGGATGTGGACGTGGAGGAGCTAGAATGGGGAGCAGAAAAATGAAATAGGCTTCATATCATGCGATAATCCTGGCGTCGTTCAGGCTGTGAAACGTCTACGAAGGGAAAGGTGTAGTCATGACTACCGTGTAGTCAGATATCGAATTAGGCTGGATTCGAGGAGGGACTGTAAAGAGCTAGTACGAAAGAAGCCCATCACTGAGCTAACAGTAGGACGTAAAGTTGTAGATTTCAAGATTGCGGTGCAGAACTGATATTCAGCTCTTACCGAGGAAGGAGAGTTTACGACGCAGGAATCGAGCGACAATCTTACACGCATTATCACGGAGTGTGCAGTACAAGTCGGGGGCACTATGGCTAGACAGGATACTGATAAGCTTTCCCAGGAGAGCAAAGAATTTTTTTGGATACAGCAAAGCATGACAATCATCACGTCAGCTGACAGAATACAACTAGCGGAGCTTTCGAAGTTATTAAGCCTAAAACCACTCACATGCGGAAGTATAATATGGAGAGGATCGAGCATTCTGTAAAGAACGGAGGTAGCCTGAAAGCAGTGAAGACCTGGCTAGGCATGGGGGCAAATAAGGTGGATGCACCTAAAGACAAGTAAGACAATGTCATCACAAATAGGAATAAAATAGTCATAGTAGCCGAGGAGTTCTATACATATCTGTACAGTAGCCGGGAAATCCAGGATAATGTAGAAAGAGAAAGTAGTTCACCGGAGTTAGACGTCGAACCAGTTACTACATAAGAAGTAGGGAAGGCTGGGAAAAAAAATGCAAGGGGGCGAATCACCGGGTGAAGATCAGATAACAGAAGACCACTCGAAGGATGGCGATCAATTTGCACTAGCAAAACTCCCATACCTGCACACGAAATGCCTAATCACCAAGAGTGTACCGGAATTTACAAAGAACGCGAACATAATACTAATCGATATGAAAGGTGTCATAAAAGATTTGAAAAATTACATGCCGATCAGCAAACTTTCAGTCATCTGCAAGCTACTTACCAAGGTAATCGCTCACAGAATTTCTGCCACTTAAAATTTTAGTCAACCTAGAGAACAAGCAGGGTTTCTTAGAGGCTATTTAACAATGCACCATATTCTCATGATCAATCAAGGGATAGAAAAGGGCGCGGAGTATACTTAACCCCTATATATGGATTTCATTGATTATGAGAAAGCCGTTGACTCGGTCGAAACTTGAGCTGTCATTCTGGCATTATGGAACCAGTGGGCCGACGAGCAATATATAAGATTACTAGAGACTCTGCAATGGGTAAACCGGTACCATCGTAGTCCATAATTAGAGCCGCAAAATACCTATAATGAAGGGCGCCAGACAAGGAGACACAATCTCTCCAATGTTATTTACAGCATGTTTACAAGAAGTATGTAGAACGTTGGATTGGGATTAGGCAGGAGTGAGCGTTAATGGAGAATAATTCAGTAACCTCGGATTTGATTAGGACGTTGCGTTGCTAAGTACCGGAGGACGAATTGCAAAGCATGCTTACCACACTGGACAGAGTAGAACGGTGGGTCTGAAAATATTTATGCAGGAAACTAAGCTTATGATCAATATCCTCCGTACGTTTTTGCCACAACGGATAACCTGCTTGTAACCACGGATGATGGTGATTTTGAGTGCGATAGCACTGGCCCTGTAGCAAGAATATCGTCAAGGGAACGACGGAGCCGTGAGTGCTTGAAACAACGTCGCACTAGTGGGCGAGGGACACGTTATTGCTCTTATCGGAAACGTTATCTGGCCTTTGCGGGTCTGGATAGACAGGTCATGGGCTATAGACCCGGGTCGGGAGTCGTGTCAAGTGCTGCTCGGGGCGAAGGCGGGCTGCCCGACACGGTTCCATGTTGACGGTTGCGTCGATGCGGTTGAGGTCAACTGTGGCCAGGATGGCAATGAACACGCACAGCGGAACAAACATTTTGCCGTGCTTCAGAACACAAGAAGGTTAGGGTGAGAGTTTCGGACGATGTGATTACACCTTTGCAGAATGTAAAAGGCACCCGTTGGTCAGACCAGACGAGTCAACGTGACCCAACATAGTTTCGTTGTCGTGGGAAATACAGTGCACCGTGCTTCGCGGCAGTACGTTAACCCTTGTCTTGTCCCGGCGTAGCCTATTAATCATACTATCACGAATGCAATGGAAGAAAATTGACACATTAGTAAGATTCCGCGCTGTGCCAGGAGAAACTGGTTGAATAAAAAATGTCGGAACGCCCAACTTCATCATGCACTTCTTCACGTTCTATTGCAAGTAAGATTCTGTGGCCTGTAGAACATATCCGGCCAGTAAGAGTTTGTTTTAATGAAAGCCTTTGCTTCATCGGTCAAACAAAGAGGTGACCCGCCTATTGTTGAAAACATTTTTTTGTGTATCAAAAATTATTCAAACATGTCGACTTATTACACCAGTAACAATGTGTTTTTGTGTCAGACATCAGCCGTTCCATCTGGGGGAACACTGGGTCTTCATGAATTACGAACACCAATATTTCCTGTTTAAGCGTTGGTACAATACAAAAGGCTGCATCACAACGTGTAATAACGGTTGTCAACTGTATAACCAATCTGAAACCTTGAAGTACGTTTCGTCGAACCGTTGTAACATATAGCATAACATCAAACATCAAACACCGACTTTACATTTTTTGTGTTCGTTTTAGTGTCAGCGAAAACAGATCATGTAAAAAAAACATGTGAATCTGTGCGTATATTAGGCACTAGTGTTCTTTATATGGTCTCCCTTACGTTTGAAAAAGCTATGTCGCCCAAACTGCAAGACATTTCACCGACCGCCTCAGTCAGCATGCAAAAAAGTAAACACTGATCATATCGCAGATTTGACCCCAACTGAAATACTCCAACTACTAGCTACAATGTTCCTCTGAAGTAATACCAAGCAGAACTATAAATCAAAAAGACGGAGAGCTGTTTCAAGCACATCGCACGAGATTGAGGGGGAATGGCTGTATAAGCGAAACGTTGGCGTTATTTTTCAGTGCTCAAGTGAAACTTTATATATTAAATAGTGAAGCATGTTGCCGGGTTGATAAAGAAGCTCATTGATAATTTCTTGATAAACGTATAACCGTACAACGCAGTGTTTTCGAATAAACACATAGAGGCGCTGTGGCTTCCCAATGCTAGTGTCGGTTTGCTTTAGTTGCGCTACAAAATACGTTTTTAGATTAGGTACGAAATTGTTAGAAAATTCGGCATTCATGTAGGACAACACAAAAGACGGATGGTGCGCAAAATGGCCAATTTCTGAATTATTAAAGGCGGATGGGCTCTCGGAATGACGCTACCTTTTTAAGACCTAGACGGAGCCATGCCTGTCCTACCTATGACTTCATCGCGCGCACCAAAACGGCTCGACGGAGCCATGCCTGACCTACCTGTGACTTTATCGCGCACACCTCCACGACTCGACGTACGCAAACACTCTGCCCAGCGTTTGTTGCGGGATCTCTCTTGTGCTTGTCTCCTTACCAGTTCAAGTGCGTTCGGCCTCATGTAGAAAGCGCCCTGAAAAACTCACCCCACAGACCTTAACCCGGCTGCTGCCGGTTCTTCAGCGGTCCGCGTTTGGCGAGATGTAAAACCCTGCTCATAAATGATTCGGTCGCGCCCCTTAAGGAAAATTTTCAGCGGCAACTTCGCAAATTTATGGTTGGTGCAAAAGCCCGATAACCGTCGACGGGAGAGATGGGGGACAGAAGGACGTCGTCTCTCCAGAAGGAAGGGCGATGCAAAAGCCCTAGCGCAGGACTGTTTAGTGTTCTTTTTTGCTTTTCATTTCATTTATTGGTATTTTGGATGGTGAGGTAGCTTTCTTACGTTTCTTACGGCTAAGGAAATGCAAGCAAAGAAAAACCTTCTTGGCGAATGACATGAAACATGTGTAACACTGGCACAGGCCTCTTTAGTCGCTACATCAATACCACGCATGAATGGAAAGCGCTGCTGCTTACGTGACACTTCAAGAAAGGTCATCCGCCAGGTATACGTGACAATAAAATATTAGGCATTTATACCAACAGCAGCGATAAAACACGGTGGCGGCCACAAAAACGGAATATTTGATACGAAATTCAGGGCCAATATTTGTGTATTCACCATAAGAAAACTGTAAAAATTCCTAGGCAAGTAGGTGTTGCATTGCTAAAATATTCATGAGCGCACGCGGACAGGGACAAGAAACGACCAAACAACCGTAGAACGCTAGTTTCAACTGTTTTTATTTGAAAGACACAGAAATATATATTCACACTAGATGCCTCTCACCGCCTTTTCTAATGTGTTACTGCCACGCGAAGAAATGCCGAATCCTTATCTGTTAAACCTAACGATGGAATGTTCACACAAGTCGACCCCTCTTTTTAATCAGCTCTGCCTCCTTAATGTCTCGTGCAGAGTGCTCTTTATGTTGCGTTCGCACAACGCATGACTCATACTGCGTCATAACTCAAAACGAATGACCCCGACACTGTTTAAACTGCTGCATTAAAGACATGATTTTCCGGACAGCAAAGTGCTGCAACTCCTTGACCCCGCGCTGACGGTTTCTGAGCAACATGTGTGTTTGGGTTTCACCTGCGGGCGAGCGCGCCTGTGTATACACTACCATTCGGCTGATTCGAAATTAACGAAAAGAGGCTTGCTAGTAAGCGTTTAAAAATGCCTTTCAAAAGTTGTGCCTTCATTCCAAGGCAAACTAGCTTTAATAAGAAATCACAATGCTTTCTTGGAGCTGAATACCCTCGGGTGGTTCTTGTTTCTGCAGCCGATGGCACACTAAAGTACCTAAAGGCAGAAAAGTGCCAGACAGAGACAGCTGATAACAAAAAAGTAGCAGTGGTGCAATATTTGCATAGTACATCAAACCTCCTAAAAACATTGCTAGCTCAGTAAATGTAAAATGTGTTCAGTCGGTGCATACAACTGACCCAGCTCTTCAAAAGATTAACCCCTACCACAAAATATTCGTAGTACGGGAAAAACAGCATCTGCCGCCGTGTGTAAAGTGTGCTGTACGTCTGGTATACAAAGTTTTGCTGTCGTGGGAAAAGCGAGATATCGGGCCGACCGCCCAACTTCTTAACGAGCGCTTCAGAGAACATAGTGTAAACGGCACAAACAAGCAGGATGGTCATGCGTCTGTCCACTGCCACGACGGTGGCAGCGTGCCACTGTTTGAGTAATGCTTTGTTCGAGCGAAACATAAAGACCACTCTGTACGAGACATTATGGAGGCACAGATGATTACTAGAGCGGGATCGACTTGTGCGAGCGTGTCTTTGTTAGGTTTTACAAATGAGTCGGCATTTCTTTGCATGGCTGCAACGCGTGGGCAATGACGGTGAGAATCTGTCAAGTGTGTATATATAGGGATGTGTGTTTAAAAATAGCTTGAAAGTACCGCTCCGTGGTGTCTCACTGTTTTTTCCCTTGTCCGCATGAGCTATGAATATTTCCTGTTAGCCCACTCGGCTCTGACAATTGATTACGATAAGCCTCATGAACATAATTAACATAACAAAAAAAACATAGTAAAAACTTCAGCGACCACGTAATGGCCACCGAATAATAAAAAATGCAGTGTATTCATTACGCAACGCGCCTGAATTACATAATTGCGAAATGCGCCGGAACGAGTTTGCTGCGAGGTGAGAACAGGTCGACCAATAAGTGGCTGCTGCTGTCACAGTGTGGAACATCACGACACGGCTGCCGACGCAGCAAGCCGAGCGCGTTTTTTTATGTCTTGTGAGTAATTATGTGATTTAGTTAGTTCCTTCCGCACCAATATTGAACTTATGCTTCCCGATATCGCGAATATCATCAAGTCCGCGGCAATAACGTAGCCATGTCCGCTTTGAAGGAGGTGGAAACTTAGCTAAGCACGACCATCGACATCAATCTTGGCACACATATGAATTATGGCTGAAGTGAGTTCAGGGTGCAATCATTGCGCGGGAAATAAAAAAAGTCGTATTTTGACGACGAACTCCAGGGGTGCGGTCATTAGGCGAGTGCGATCATTATGCGAGTAAATACGTTAAGTCGCCTTATTTTCAGAATAATTCCTTGTTTTACACTGTACAGCAGGGTTATTGTGTAAGGACAAAACCAACCCGGGTTTTTCCACTTTGGTCAACATGGTGTTAGCCTTAAATTGTGTTACAATACAAAAGAATGCTTAACTTTGGTACTAGTTATGAATGAGTATCGTATGATTTTAATGTTGTTTGTACAGTCGCGGCCACTTTGCTGGTCCCTTGATTTCTAAACGTGTAAAAGCATGGTATTTTTACCACCGCAACTTACTTCTTCTGTTACGGTTGTTTTAAAAATAGTAGTACATAACTTGCGCGCGGTTTTAAAAATATTTCTTTCAGAAATAGATTTCTTGAAAGGCCACTAAAATATTGCGTACTCAACATAGTGTTGTTTACACATTCTTATTATGTGTTTGCTCCGCAGAAAGTAAAGATGTACCCTAAATTTTTTTCAATGCTAAGAGGAAATTCTTGGCTTTCAATAAAACTCCCACAATAATACTTACGGCTTCGCCACATGGGATGTAAATTTTAGTCGTTGATACAAGGCTTATTACCCTGTAATAACAGAAAAAGTTTGCTGTGAGAAATTAACGCACCACGTTGGAACGTTCCAACACGCAAGGGGCCACATACTATATAATGTAAGCCATGCCCACGGACATCACCCTTTCTTGATATACATTTCTCTAGTATAGTGTATTGAACACGAATATAATACACGAATATAAATACACAGACACAGATATATGCATATATGTGTGAGTGTGAATAAATCAGAAGTGAGGCAGGGTGAAGATGTGGTGTTAAGCAAGTGGTCTTGCGTCTATCAGGACGCTATTCTTTAGTGCACGTACGTAAGTGCACTTACGAGACATAAGTAGTGGAAGGTAAAGTTGTATTTCGCATACCTCAATTTTTATTTACACACACACACAGATATAAATATATATATATATATATATATATATATATATATATATATATATATATATATATATATATTGCGCTCTGGGATATATCGCCGTCATATACAATCCCTCATCTGAACCCATAATCATCATCTGAATTGGCAGTCAAGAAGACCTCGCTGGGTCTTCCGTCTCCTTAAATATATATACATATATATATATAGCAATATATATACAGATATATATATATATATATATAGACATATATATATATAGATATATATAAGAGAAAACTTTCAACAAGATTGTTGCCAGCGTTTCAGTTGCTTTCGTCAGTAAGATCTCTTTGCTGAAAGAATTGGAAGTTTTCTTGTCTTGTGTTCTCTAATAAGAAAGTATATAAATATATTGTTTTCGAGAAAAACCTTGGGTGGCGATGATATATTTACCCGCCAGGTCTATTTCCAAGGGATCCGAACCCCTCGTCGTCTTCGGTGACGACCTGTGGGGCATTGATAGGTGATCCACAACGCCCCGGCGGAGGACGACCGTACCGGACAAAGACAGGGTCTGGTGCGATAACCACTACGCTACCGGCGGGGCTATGGCCCCGGAACAGCTTGACCACCGCCGACCACAGGAGGCAGCGTCCAGCCAGAGAAGCGCCGGAGATCTGGGTGGGAACGTCGTCGGCTACTTTCTGGGGTATTCGTCTGGTCTCGGCATGGGCAGGGAACACGGGGCTTCGCGTCCGTGGCTCACCGTGGCTGGGGCGGGCCGACACTTTCCAAGAGCCAGGATTTTTGGCGGGGAGGGGTTTCCTGCGCTCGGGCCAGCCGCATGGTCTTCTTCGGGTGGTAGCCTAGCGCAATATATATATATATATATATATACTTCTGTTTCATTCGAAAATAAAACTTCGACTACTCGGGGAGAAGGGGACCTTTATTTTTGTAAGAAGAGAAGTGGAATTCAAAAAGCGGATTTTTTTGGGAGTAGGTAGGCAGAAATATTGAGGGGGAAAATAGGTTGTATAGTTTGAGCCACGGGGTAAGAGGGAAGTCTGTGACTCTTCAGAGGGGTTTGTTGCGTCTACGACATGTATATATATATATATACATATATATATATATATAAGAGAGTGGTCGACCAGCGTGAACCATCTTAAGTCCCTATGGCACCAAGACTGCCAGAGCAGAGGCCCTCGCTATGCATGTAGCGAATCAGAATAAGAGAATGAGGGGCTCGTTGAAATAAAGACAGAAATAAGAATTGGCAGTCAAGCAGACCTCGGAAACCAAAGTGGAGGATGAAGTAGTTCAAGATAAATAATTTGGAAAATAAGAAAGTGGATTATCTTGGACATGCTCCGACGTGGCGTCATCAGACCTTATCAACTATCCTGGTCGTCCGCCGTTGGTGGTAGTAACAAAAAGATGAGGTCCCTTAGTTCCTGTGTTGACTATCGCCGCCTTAACAAGATCACCCCCTAACGACGTTTGTCCCGTGCCTGGAAGAGGTGACGCCCTCTATTGCTTCACAGGTGCTGAATTGTTCCTCCAGCTTTGATTTCCGCTCCGGTTATTGGCAGGTCCCTCTTGCTGAATCTTATCGACCAAACAGAGCTTTTTTTTACACCAGACGGCCTACGTGAGTGGTTGAATGTTATGCCGTTTGGCCTATGAACGCGTCAGCCGCGTTCGAAAGAAAAACGATGCCGTCCTGTTTTCTTCTTATTTCCAGACTCACCTGACCGTTTAAACCAAACATTGACATCTCGTAACTGCTGCAGGGCTTCAACTGAACGTTAAAAAGTGTCGCTTTGTTCATTGCACCTTGACTATTCTCGGCCATGTCGTGTATAAGAACTATCTGCATCTCCACCCGATACCGAAAAAAACTACATTCTTAAGCATTATACACGTGTGTTTTACAAATTTGAAAAGCAAAAGGCGCCGATAATTACGCCAGCGCAATTTCATAAAAAAACGGTATGCTGCAGTCGGGATCATTCGCGAGGCCTAATAAGCTGCTGGATAGGAAATGCACGGGCCTAGTATTGATTTATGAATTAGGACGTTAGCTGTATGCGTTATCAGTTTGTATTTAAACTTATACACACCTAATTATTTCAGATATCAAACATACAACTTGTCTGCTTTTGATTCGGTTGTTTGAATTTCGCGCCAATTGGGTATGCCTACAATAATTTGCAAAGAAAGATTTAGGCAAATAAAGTATCTTCATTATTTTTTTTTAGTGAGAAAAAGTCTTTAAAAGAACTCGTTTTTTCTAAGGTTCGAGGTTCGCGGATAGCATTGTTCTTTTAGTTGTATGAGCCATGAGCGCCGTCTGCTTCATTACTTCCGTAATACCAAAAGTGGGGCATGAATGCCTCCCGTTGTTAAGATACAAACTATGTAAAGAACACAAAATGTGTAGGAATGCTATAGTTTAAACAGTTCAAAAGTTTATTGTCTGATATGTTGTTTCCAGACAGCAAACAACAATAATTCTATGAATCTAGTTAATATATGAGCCAATCCAATCCACTGGTCATGGCCTTCGGAGGGCGACTGTCAGGCGTGACTGCACAGTTCAGTTTAGAGGTGTAACAGGATGAGAGCCTTAAATTTTATTCAAATACCTAATGCTACAACTGTCAATGAATGAATACTGTGTTCAGCTGTGTCATTTGTGTTGTGAGCTCAATTCGTCTGCAAGACCTGAGCGAGTCGACAGCGCGCCGGCGGTTGTCATCGGATGCAACACTATTGAGACTGTTGCCGTTGCCACCTTGTTTATCGCCTTTCCCTCGTGAGTATTGTGCATCTCAAACTCATTATAATGAAATCTCGCGCTTTATTAGTATGCCATTATATCAGTGAAAAGGCATATATGTTGTACTTTGTTTCTGGCGTTGTGTGAAACGTAGCTTCGAAAGAAAGCTAAAGTGTTACAGATGGGACGGACCGATAAGTAGATAATAATTTGCGCATTTCTTTAGTATACACCCCACCCACTCCAGTCACTTCCTCTTTTTGTCGAAATTGTGTACTCCCCAGTCTAAGTTCAAACTCTTTTGAAGCATGCCTCAACAAAAACGGGTGTTGGCACGGCGATCTTTAAAGGATTAACAGCGTACGTAGACGAGGACATAACTAGAAGATAGCACAAAGCGCTGAACTATAACTGAGTTTTATTCAGACAAGAAAGACATAGATGCGTCACAATACCTGAGTGGCAGGCTCGTCATCAAACTTTGATGTTTCCCTTGGAGCTTACGTAGTTCCAAATGCTCCTGGTCCTTCATATTATACTATACAGACCAATGGCAATCTCATGCTGCTGGAGACAGGGGGTCTAATTCTTTCAATTATCTTTGAGTAATGAATACACCTTCAAGACTTTTAATATAGTGCACATTGAAAAGAAACGTTTTCAATGGTATTCCCTATGACCACTGCATGCGTTGGCTAATGTTCATGAACAGTGATCAAGTAAAGCAGCTGTCAGCAAATGATTAAGTCTATTTATGGACGACGTCACAAGACAAAGTAGAAGTTGTTGCCATGCTGGTGATGTCCATCAAGATAGATCAGAGTGTACCCAGGCGCTTTAAAACTTAAAATAGAAAGCTGCGTTTTCGAGCTATTTATTGTCCCGGAATTTCTTTTTCTTCATTGGAAGACTTTTAAATCTTGCGGTTTCCACGCGGCCAGGTTGTGTGAAGCGCTTATTATTGGAGGGTCAGAGGGTGTGGTTCTGACATAACTGATTCCTTATCACTTAGTGCAACATCGGCAACGCTTAGTAGAACTTCGTGTGTAAGGAACAGGTGAGCGTACATCCGCCAGGGTTTCTTCCGTCTGGCTTGCCTCAACTTCGAGGTTGTCGAAAAGCCTTAGTTTCTGGCCCCATTGGGGATAGAGCATCACCGCCTACTGCAAAAACATATTGCAATATCTGCCTACTTTCCGAAAATGCAGTTTCATGAACTAAACCTAAACCTGAATGTTCAATTCAGTTGTATTTTCTTTACTTTTCTGCGTCATATTCAATCGGATCTGTTAGCAACACATTAGAAATGGGGTCGTAGAGATGGAAGGTGGGTCGAAGTGGAGTAATGGGCTGTATGCAGTGTTGGGGGGCGAAGCAGAACTTGGACAAAATAA
The DNA here is from genome assembly GCA_013339765.2 of Haemaphysalis longicornis. Classification (NCBI taxonomy): domain Eukaryota; kingdom Metazoa; phylum Arthropoda; class Arachnida; order Ixodida; family Ixodidae; genus Haemaphysalis; species Haemaphysalis longicornis. Next base: position 22,078 of record JABSTR010002575.1, read on the forward strand.
GTCTCGCTGTCGCAAAAAACTGAACCCCCAACGCCCAGTGGTGTCCTTGAATAGGAGGCGCTAGGTGTTGTTGCAAAACTTTTGGACAGCCGTTTATTTGTTATTTTCAAATTCTTCATGTGCATCACACGGGGACAAGACAAAAAAGAGAAGATTACACAGAGCTGTGTCGGTGCTGTGTCCATATTCATTTTTTAGATGCGGAGCGTCTTATGGTCGGGGGTATGTCCCGCAGTGTTGGCGGTGGTCAGGCGTCCGCACACCACCGTTTCTTGGCCAATCACCCACGTCCTAATGCTCGGGGCTATGTCCCGTGGCATGTCGTGGGTCGGCGGTGGTCTGGCGTCCGCACACCACCGTTTCTTGCCATCCCCCAGTGGGTACGTGCCAGAGGAACAAACAACAACAAGAACAACTCCAGTTGTGCTTGCGCTTGACTCCGTGATTCTTCAGATGAAGTAGGACGGAAGCAACAGCCCCGTCAGTGAGAGTGCGGACGCAATTAAGTGAGAGCATCAGCCAATGACAATGTACCTCGCACCCAACCTCTCGCGTACAAACGTGGAAAGGTACATCGACGAGGCAATGGGTGACTTCAAGGAGACTTGCAGACACAGTGCATCCGTTCGTTCTCGTGGGAGACTTTATAGTCGACATCACAAAGAGCGATTGGATAGTACAGTACATGGCAACGCGTCACTCGCTGCAGTGCGTATCGGGAGAGCGAACTACAATCCACGGAACGAGTATCGATCTAGTCTTTACCAACTGCAACGGCGACGACTACATACAACCGCTGCTACGATATCCACTAACTGTGCACTTCAGCGGCCATAAGGCCGTCATATTCAAAGTAAGAAGACGTGCAAACCTAAATAAAGACCCCTAGATACCGCCTCAATCTCGTATTACTCGCATATATAGGCATACAATAAGAAAAAGTAGACCTATTTCCCTGAAGGGAACCATAAGTAGGATATATGAGCATACGGGGTTCACTACATTACCACCAATTTGGCTAACCAACATAAAGGAAACGCAAACGAACCCCCATGACGCTCCGCATCCTACTTATGGTTCCCTTCGGGGAAATGGGTGTAATTTTTTGTGTCTTGTTCCTCGGTTCTGTGCATGAAGAATTCCTCAAAAGGGCATGCACGGATACAAGTTCAGCGCAAACAAGACGTGTAAGCAGTATAAACCCAAAAAATCTAGTTTACATTACGCATTGTCGACTGGAGGAATGGGAAAAATAAACTGGCTAGAAAGAAAAAAGCTGACAAAAACAAACTAACGCTTGTCCCTCTAAGATATACCCATCAAGAGCCCTTACCTGTCACAAGAAGGGCAGCTGCCAAACTATAACAACTGATTAATTTCTATCCGGTCTGTGCCTTCCTTGGTATCGTTGATGCTTCGTTTGCTTTGTTTTCCCTATGTGTCGGTTCGTGTGCAATCGTGATCAGGCGATTTGTAAATCCAAAAGAGACTTGCAGCCATTGCTGCCTATTAATTGGTTTGTATAGGTGGATTTGCCAAAAATGCAGAAGCATAAGGCGGCGTCACACGTGTGATGAAGACAGACAATTAGAGAAGGACTAGAAAATCTAAGGACGAACTTGACAGCATTAGGACACAAGTGGAACTCTAAATATTTGCCCTGAGCTTTAGAATTTCATCTAGTCGAATGAAACATTGGGTGCAATCTTCAGAACTTCTTCTAGTTGATTGAAAATAGGTGCAATAAATAAAAACACTTTTCTTTGTTCTCTGTAATAAAATTTACCGTGTTCAAACTGCGTTCGTACTGTTTAATTTTGTGAAAGGCCCTTTAAAAGTGCTTGATTATGTTCGATAACAACTCTGTACGGAATGGTACCCTGCTTCTTTAACTGAATCCCAGAAAATAGAAAATTTTACTCGCACCTAATTTATACGGGCCCTACAGGCCGAGACTTGCGGTGGGCCTTTTACTGGTGTATAGATTGTAGATTTGTTGGATTATTCCTCTCCGCTCCCAGCTGCTGCCCACATCTTGCCTTCACAATCGGCTGCATCAGATGGGGTTTCTTCTGCCACTTCCCAAGTTCTATAGACGGCCATGCTCACCCTAGTACCACGGATGTTACTGATCTGTGTTATACATCATTCTCTCAGTTCCCGAAGTGTTGCCTTGGGGTATACAAGATAACAGTTGAGATAAATTGTGGTAGCCAAAATTATTCTGTTTTGAGTTCTGCTTTGTGCTTTTTTGAAGTAAGCAACCATGTGCTTTCAGCACAGCCTGGTGCTAAGATATCGACTTTTTTCAGTGTTTTAATACTTATTTTCCAATAATTTCATTTACGCGAAGTATATGTGGTTACAAGTGACAGGACAAGACATACTATGTGTAAAGGGATGAGAGCACAGCCAATAGTGACTACATTAGACCTTCAGAAATGAAAATTTTCACACGTAAATATACGGTAAAAAGGATTTCGATTACAGATAAAAAACAAGAAAACTTTAGCATTAAGACCTAAGTCGTTGTGCATCTGAAAAAAAGGAAAGTAACAAGTGGAAGATCCTATGATAATCAAAGCCTAGAACACGGCCTGACAAAGGTAATCAGTAGCAACGCAGAAGCAACAAAAAACAAGATATTGAGATGGTAGAAATTACCGCAAGCTGTGTTTGGCAGTTAATCCTTTAATGACTTCTGCTTTTGTATAGCATGGCTGCATCGGCGGCTGGCATCCTTTGTCTTGAAGGAGATCACCGCCTGCCAACCCTGCTCCAATGCTTCACGCAGTTCGTCAGATTCGTCTCCCTCTAGCACACTTGTGGTTCAGTTGAGTTTATTACCAAGGGGACGCTAGGCAAGTTTTAGGCTCACCGGGCACAAAGCCGCGTCGACCTGGGCCCTCCTGCGGGAGTGAAGGCCCAGGACGAGAACAGTCGCAAAAAGACGGGACATTCCGCTTCCGCCCTTAGGTATCTGAGGCTAACCCAGGTTATTTGCCATCTTGTACCAAAAAAGTGTGCAATTCATCACAAAGTTAGTTGGCAGTGTGGGATGCCAGGAAGACGCCTCCGTTTTAACACACAAGATGCATCTCGCTCCGTAGGGCATAAAGAAGCCCCACGACTCCGGCCGTGCCATAACTAGCAGCACTTTGGCATGAAAAGGAACGAAGAAATCTTTAGAACTGGTGGCCACAGGCAGGGCCCACACATCTCAATACATTCCTACCTGGCGTGCACTCGGAAGGCTGTCGATACAGAGGCGGCGGAAGGACTTTCGCCAAGAGGTGCCAGTAAATCTTTCGTGGCTTAACGGTGAGGAGATAATCACTTGAAAAGTGCTCCTTCAATGCTACGATGGCAGTGGCAGCCTCTTTGTAAAAACCAGTGTGAGTCAGATTGTGGTTAAGGCCCTCTGAGGTGGTGAGCCAGCTGCTTAGATGTGCGGAACCAATGCACTGGAAAGCCGCGCGAAGAAAAGAGCCAGGCTGCTCTCGGAAGTACCAGAAGCGCTGCACGATCAGCTTGAGCTCTACATTCACCAGGCCCACTCCTCCCTTCTCTATAGAATCCAAACAAGTTGGGGCGACACCTGGGTTCGTACGTTAAACGCTACAGGTAGGCAGCTCATAACCGGTAAAGTTTGTTTATTAAGCTGGGGTCAATAGTAGTGATGCGTGCTCCATACAACAAGGCAGAATATATGAGCAGATTGCAATCGTGAGCCCTTGAGGGATTGATGGTGTGCCCCATCCTCCATGGCTGGAGTGTCCTCTCGGCAGCCGCAAGTTTCTTCCGCCATCTTGTAAGGCACGCCTACTGCCGCTCAAAATTTATACTGAGGTATTTCCCAATACTCTGCTTCAAATTGATGCTGAAGAGCTTTCGACGTTTCCAAACACACTCACCAAGCCAAGCTCCCTCTGACTTGGACATGTTTATTTCTGTCCCAAAGCAGCAGCAGACGCGACCATCTAGCTCTACCACCTCACCCGCCTGTGCCGCAGATGTGCAGAAGGCCACATTGTCCGCATAGGCCAGGATATGCAGTTTCTCCTCACTGAGGACAAGGCCTCTCATTGTGTCTGATGCAGAAACCATCCGGCACAGTGGCTCGAGGTACTGGACGAAGAGCACTCGCGATATCTGGCACCGCTGACGCACACATGTGTGCACTGAAATACGGACGCAAAGCTGACCGATTAAGAAAAGGCTGGTGGTAACTTTGTTGCAACAAGTCTTCATCCATTCGGGCAGTATCTCCCTAATTTTTAAGTGACGCAGAAGCGTAAGTACATAGGGGCCGTTCGCTCAGTAAAAAGCTTTCCTTATGTCCAGTTGTAGGACTGCGAACGAAGTGACACCCAGCGCTGCCGCATCGTATGCTTCCGTCACCTGGTGTATGTTGGTGGTGATATAGTGGCCTTCGGAGCCACAATTCTCATGGTTCCCTACAACGGCTTCCAAAGCCGCATCCAGTAGCTTGGCCAAGATTTTGGGAGTATTTTGGATTAGGCTGATATATTAGCGTGATGGGGTAGAAGTCATTCACATCTAGGGTGGATTCTATTAACAATTTTTTTAGTATAAGAAACACATGTCTGCCCCGTATGAATGGCGGTAGGAGTTTCTCTGTCCATATGCCTCGAAAGACACTCGCGAGAATGGGGCTAAGTTCTTCGCAGAAAGTTGACTAGAACTCTGCGATGATTCCATCTGGGCTTGGGGATTTGTTTATGTGCCCCACTTTAATCGTCTAGTCTAACTGAGAGGGTGTTATGGGCAAATAGGCATATTTATCGTTTCCCTAGTATCATCTGACACTTTGGGGATGTGTTGCAGCATTTCTTCTGGGACGGATTCGGGCTCTTTGTCGGTGCTGAATCCTCGGGAGAAGTGTTCGGAGCAGGCAAAAGCTACTACCCCAACCCTGGAGGCAAGAACGGTATTGTGTTCAACCTGATAATGGTTTTTGAGCACCGTGTTCCACGTCGAAGGTTTGAGAGAGATTTGACGGTTGTGGCTAGTGCTCAATCTGCATTTCCCGACTGCAGACCAGTGCTCCCCAGCTGCGTCTCTCCAGCTTGTCCCTTATTTCTTGTTTTACGAATTGGATGTCCTCGTGGAATAATCCTGGTTGTTCCTCTTAGACCTCGATGAGCTCCCAATAGATTTTTAAAAGGCTGCGCTGCTTGACTCTATCTTAGCAGACTCCATTCTGCTAATGTGTACTGCTTCATGTTTGACCTCTTCTTAAGCTGTTTCCAAGGCAGTCACGTCTAGTGCACCCTAATTTCAGATTTCTCTTTCTGAGGTGATTTTTTCAATAAACAAAGTATTTTTAAGCACGATGGCATTCACTATTCAACGCTTACATGGATTGGAGCAGCAAAAGTGTGGCCAAGTTTGACGTCCAAAATAACGAGCCTGTGGTCGGAAAAGGGGAATGGTGTGATTTTGTAGCGGACAACCTGTGACAACAAATCGACAGGAATATAAACGCGGTCCAAGCGGGCTTGCAACTGGCCGCGCCAGCGCGTATAGCGCACTGTATTCCATTCCTGCTTTAAGGCAGCATCAACCAAGGTGCAGTTTTGTAGTGCGGATTTAAAAACCGCGCCGCTGGGTCCGTCTTCCTATCGTCTCTGACGGGTCCCCTGCATTTAGGATGTAATTAGGGCACCGCTAAGAAGCACGTTTTCGGGAATGGCAGGAGAGAGAGCGCAGTAAATCAAACAACTGAGCCCATGGGGGGTATCTTTGGCGGCAAAAGTGCACAGGAAATGGGTTAGCTCCCTCCCCATGACCGCATCGACGATGCAGAAGCGTCAATCTCTCGCCAGTTTGCAGGCGCAAATTTTTACAAGATCATTCTTCTTTATGAGAATGGCTAAACCTCCCACTCAGACACCCGCCATGCTACAAAAACACGAATGTTTGTTTCTGAAGAACTGGACGATGTTCTTTGTGGACGGCGCATTTGCGATTTTGGTTTCCTGTAACAAGGTGACGTCAATATTACAGTCTTCAAGTAGAGTGTCCAATATCTGCGCTTTGTGAAGATGTGACTCACGACATAATCGCGGCAAAATTGAGTGAATTCTCGAGAGTGGCCATCGTGGTTAAAGGGAAATGTGGGAGAGGGCTCACCCAACCGTTTCACTGCGGGCGCCTTCAATTGCTGGCTACGCTATTTTTCCTTAACGTTTTTCGCGGGCGTTTCCTGCGCCGCTCTGGTAGCGTAATACTGCATGCAATTTCCCTGGTCGTGCCCGTAGGCGCGACATGCAGGACACCATGGTTTATTGTAGCTTACCCGTTAGTGTCCAATGCGGTAGCACCGGAGGTACAGTGGTGGGTGACCAGGTACTTTAATCAGGATGGGGTTGCCATTATAGACACGCTTGGTGGGGACCACTTCAAGAAGGATATGTTGGACTCGGCGGGATGACATAAAAAACCCTCGTGGTTCGTGGTCACGTGAGCGAGTTGAGGTTTTTCCCATCCTTCGCAAACCACCCTCTGGACCCTGGCCCGAACGTTTGGAACTGGTGGAACAGGGCTCGTCAGGGACTTCCGGTAGTACCCAGTAAACCTTCACCGATATTTCCCAGTGGTTGGGGTTAGTCACTAGGCACCGCCTCCCTTTCACCGAGATCTCCGAGTGCGCCGCCAACTGTTGCGTTTTTTCTTCCTACTTAAATGCTCTCATCCAAAAGTGGTTGCCTTAGAACCGTCTGAGGCATTCGATTTCTGGAGGTCTGTAATGTGGGTGAGCGCTGAGGCGAAATATTGACGTGTGTACGGCCGCGTGGCTGGGCCACCGTGGAGAAGTGAATTTTCAGACATCTTTCCGGTACGAAGCGGCGCGGGGGCAGGGGGGGCGGTAGGCAGCCGGATCGTGCGGTTCGGCCCGTCACGGGAAAAACGGTCCGGCGCGACTGCGTCTCATAATTGTTGGAAGCTCTCACTTGACATGATTTGCTTTGATGGGAGCTATGAGGCTCTTTGCGAAAGGCTAGCACCCCGGCTGAAACAGCATAACAAATGTTGGGCCGTTTTTTATGAGAATGCTTAATAATAAAGGGAGGCAATTTTCAAAAATTCGCCAGTACATAAAATCTGCTTCGTGCGCTTTGTAAATACTACAGATGATATCATTAATCCATCTGTTTTGATCAGCACGTAGCTTTTCTAAAGAAAACTGAGGCTGAAATAACGAAAAGCTTACTCTTCATCACAAAAACTTGCTGTGACAGCATTCTGTTACCTGCTCCTTTTCTGTGAGCAAAGTACAGAAAACGAAAACATAAGTGCTCAGTATCAGTAGTATGATACCTCGTAATCTCCAAGATTATTTTATTTATTTTTTTTTTATTTACAGGATACTCAAAGCTTCACTTAAGAAGGGGTAGGCAGGAGCGGATAGGCATATTCTTTACAAAAAACGGGAACAGGTGTAGGTCTAGACAACCATGCAAGATAACGGGCATATAACAAGCAAACCAACAAATTTTGTTCCCATGGGAGAATATTACAGTACTATAGAATGCATAAATGAGAAACTTTAGGGAAAGAATTTGTTCATTCAGGGTAATATGAAATAACATGCAGAGCGCACTAGGAAGCAACCAGTGGAAGAAGCAAAGCCAAATTATTTAGAATAAACTCCAAACCACTAAACAAGTAAAGCACTAAGACAGGTCAAACAGAACACTTTACAGATACAGGGGTAATGTCGGACTGTTTAGGATTCTTTGTGACTGACTGTGTACCTTGATTGCGGACACAGGACGATTGCACAGTATGGCCCTCTACCATTTCAGCACCCAGTCTATTCCATTCGCGGATATGGGGTACAACGAATGTTTAAAAGCATCTGTTCGACATGAGTATTTCCCTTATTTGTTTAGAATGTTGCGCACGCGTGAATCGTCAAGGTCAACTAAACAGAAAGGGGAAATGCCTATAGAGTACATAGAGTAAGTGGAAAGGGGACAGAATTCTAGTGGTAGTCACCAGGGCATTACGCTGTGCAGAGTAGAAATAATCAATGTGTTTTACTCTGAAGCCACGTTTTTAGCTTGAAAGGAAGGTACAGGCCTAGAAAATAGGGCACATTAACTTAGCGGTAAGTAATTTGTGGAGTGATCGAATTCCCTTCGCAAACAGTTTAGGAAATGTGTCCTACTAAGAAACATTTCAGCTGTAAAGCAATTATGAATACCTCTTTGAACCTGTAGAAAAATAAAAAAGTATTATTTTGGGTGAAAGGTTCTCAGGCCGCAGTGCCTGTACCAAGAGCAGCAGCACTCGATAGCGCGCTGGGGTCATCAATATTGCATACAGATGCTCATCAGTTGCTTGGAAAAAATAGAGTGAGGCTACACATCCTTCCCCGTGCCGCACACTCCTGTATCATAACATGGCCCAGAGTGTTGCATTGGGCTGCTTTTTACCCTTTCGCTCTCCTACTGTATGAAAGGTACTGTGGGTAGAAAAGAGCGGATGTCAAGGTGATGCGATGCTCCGTAGTTTGTAGCTGCAAAGCTTACTCATATGGGTGGGCTCTCCTCTAAAGGAAGTCTCAAGTTTGGAATGCAACAGCAATTGCTGGAACCAAAATCAGGAGTTGTGCACGTCTACCTGTCTGTTTCTTATTTTCGAGTTATGTGTTCGTGTAGTGAGGCCCCAGAATTCAGTCTATCTTGGTTATCTCCAACGTGTCTAAGATTTCTTTAAAATGCTATTGCAGCTTCGTGGCTAACGTGACGCGCTGATGAACCGCACGATGCTGTTTGATCCTGACAGCGGCATTCGTATCTGAAACCAGAGGCGAAAAAAATAAACCCCAAGTGTCGACAATTCAATTCACATTCATGGTTTCACCATGCTATCAATTTATAGGCCTTTTCTTTGGGAAGCATACGTGTCTAGGTATAGCAATATGGCGTTAAACAAAATTAGAATTTTTTTTTCCGGTCACTACATGGAACCTTGTTGTCGTTAGGAAGATAATATAATCAGTACGAAAAAACAGGTGAAACGTGCTCATGCACATACCCGCTCGCATCATCCACACAAGTTTTTTACTGATCATAAAAAGAGTGCCTGTGCATAAAAATTCCAGAAATCATAATACACACCATGATCAGAACAAAATCTATTACTTTTTATTTGCTTGCTACATCATTTGCTGGCAGCAACGAGGGCGGCTGGACATTGTTCTCGAAACACAATTTGTGTGCACGGTGACTCGTTATTTTGACGTGTGTGCTAAGGTTGGAGTTTTTAGGTAGCATGAAGTGTAAGGTGTGAATGAGAGCATGCTTTGGTTATTTTTTCTGTGGTGTTGTTTGAGGAGAGGAGCGAGTGTACTGTGTCGGATGGCTGGTTCATCATTTTTTCTTTTCATCAATCAAATGGATCTGTAGCTGCTCCACTAGCAGTGGGTGCGAACAGAAACTGTAATATAGTTCAGGGGACCACCCCTTAATTAAACAATCTACAGATGCATTTAGTGCTACAGTAGGTGACTCATCGGTCACAAAAACTCGTGTTATAATCTTGTTACATGCTGAAAGTCACTGGTTTGCAGTGTAGTAACCTCTAAAAACATTACCCTTGATTTCTGTATCATCATCATGATCAGCCGCCTATCTACGGCCACTGCAATGCAAAGGCCACAGCAATAGATCTTCAATTATCCCGCCCCAATGCTAACCACGACCAATTTATCGCTACAAACTTGTTGACCTCAGTCTGATGATCTAACTTTCTGCCGCCTTCTCCCATGCTTGCATTCTCTAGGTATTCACTCTGTTACCCTAATGACCAACGGTTATCTCGCTTCACATTACGGGCCCTGCTTACACCCATTTCTTCTTCTTAATTTCTACTAACATGTCGTTAACACGCCGTTGTTTTCTGACCCACTCCGCTCTCTTCCTGTCCCTTAATGTTACAATCACCATCTTCCGTTCCTATTGCCAGCTGAGTCGTCCTTAATTTAAGTTAGATCGTTATAGTGAGCCTCAAGTTTTCTGCCCCGTAGGTGAGCACCAGGTAAGATGCAGCTGTCATGCACTTTATTTTCAGGGACAATGGTAGGCTGCCATTCTGTATTATACCAGTGTTAAAAGCTGTATTAACAACACATATTTTCCTGTACCGATGCCTGGCAAGGGAGTTGCTACTGCAACCGTGTGCACAAGACGCCTGCTCAACCCACTGTTAATGGTAAACTTGGCACAGGAGCTGTCCTTGTTTGGGAAAAAAGGGAAGCTCACGTTTCTCCCCTGCGAGTGGAATCTTGCATTGCGTGTAACTGATATCTTCGTGTTGTTACATACATCAAATTCGTTCATTAGACAATGTACAGGGCACACATTTCTATTGTCGGTCATATCCTGTGCAAATGTCAGCTTTGTCGAAAACATGCGGCTTCTTAATTTTTGATTGGAAGGAACAGGTATTAAATTTCTTTACAGCCTTTGGACTAACGAAATATTTGCTCACACTCTGGCCAATCCAGTCTGCAAACATTTTGGCAGTTTCTGGCATCGTAAAGAAGAACGCAAACTGTTCAAGAATCCCTGTCATAACTGAGTGAGGCAGGCACGCACCATTGAACTACTATTGAATCATTTCTGTGCTTCCATGCATTTTATTTGTAGTATTTTTCTTTGATCGTATCACTTGAGTGAATTACGTAGTCTTTAAATCTGTCTTGTTTTAACTATTACTCAGTCATTTCTGTATTTTCTATTTTTTCTTTGTTCCCAAAGCATATTACCCTGGTTAAAATATTAAACTAGTGCCACTTTCTATTGTATAGCTAACCACCATTGAATAATTTCTCTTTTCTGAAGTTTTTGGTTGTTTTTCTCGCTGTACTGCCATTTCACTAGAAGTGAACCATTTCGTCACCTAAATTTTTAGTCCTCTTGTAACCACCGTGCACATGAGTTTCTAGTACATACACCTTCTATTTTAGTATTCAAACCCTTTCCCTAGATGTAGGTTTATTTAAAATAGCCTATATTTGTATGGCACTCGCCACCACCACTCGACACCACTTCTGTGTTTCCAAGGTGCTTTTGTTTTATTGTTCCCCAATCTTTTCACTAAGTGTGAATTATTAAGAGTTTCGTAAATTTGCCTTCTTCTTGTAACCACCATTCGAATAAATTGTTTCCACACTTTTTTGCGTTGCTTTCCACCAATTCACTTAGTGCGAGATATTTCAAGCTGCATAAGTATCTTGTTCTTGCCCTCTGGGTTTACATGATTCTTTTCTTTCCTATTTTCGCCAATCTTTCTGCTGTGTGTGACTCATTTATACGCATGGAAATTTGTGCTATTATATTAACACACTCTGCATCCTTCAAGCCACGGCAAAATAGTCCTCAAAATTAAAGTGGTTGTGTTGTGAAAACGTATTACATATTTCCGAATCAATACAAACTGCTTCACCTAAACTCTTATGTGTTTTATGTGTACTTTGACAGCTTTCGCTGTGCCCAGCTGCACTTATTTACAGCTAGCTTGGCAAGACTGTCATTTTATTAGCCTAATGTTTGATTTGTTTTTCTGAGTTTATTTGCACGAAAGGACTATAAAGCCGGGCTGTGTGGTCCAACTCGATGACAACAGTGCGATTGCCTTAGTGTCAAGGGCACTTGTGCTGATGAGTACTGGTTTGCTGTTACTTAGCTGCCTCTTGTTTTCGATGTGACATGTCTTGTTTAGAGCTGTGATTTGTGTGCGTCATCAAGAGTCTGTGGTCAGCTTCGCCCTTTACATATGAGACATTATGCAATATGCAGCTGTTCAAAATAGCACACATTAATTTAGAAAGTGGGTGCCAAGTAACAGCACACAGGGCTCTCGAATAGGTATCAAGATATGTATTTGAATTACAAGTGCCCACAACACGTAGGCAGCCTCACAAAGGGGGCTGGCCAAGCTCTAAATAATGCCTAATGATTGTAAATCTAATGCATACAGGTTCATCTCAACAATATCATACCAACGTACACTAGACATGGATGCAACAAACTAATGTTCGTGCCAAGGACAGCAAAACAATGTAGAATAGACAGATATATCTTGCAGGCCTACGAATATAATACCCATAAGCTGTACCTCTAAGGTAACATGCCGTAAACAGCATGTAAAGGTACCATAAGAGGTGCGTTCTACTTTATCCTTCCCGTGATTTGGATGGGTTTTTGTAGTGTTAGCAACGTTGAATATACAGAAATTTGACCCCAAACGCACATGTCCGGGACATCTGATATGTCGATTGCTTACATCTTCCGGATATCTGCAGTTTGTAACGCGGTTCCCTGGGGCTATTGGGTGTACGTTGTTACACTTATGCAAGGAACACAATATTTGCTCACCAGAAGTTTTTACCAGCTTGAAAGTAGCTCAAAAACGCAAAACATTGGGACGGACATGAAAAACAAAGGTTTGGGCTTGTCTTGCTCCGTAGAATGCTTCAGCGGCAACGATACGAAATTGCACCTGGAATGTTCTGCTATAGTCACTAGGAGACGTTGTTGACCCGTACGCAATCCCTGAAAATTTCTCAAGAAGAAGTAGTGCGCAGAACGTAAAATAGAATGCGGTACGTATGCGTCCCGCTGTCTAACAGAGGCTTAAGCACCAAATATTGATCCAGACGGGTGCTCACAGCTAGACAGCATGGAAGCACTAGGCGTACAACTAACAAAAGCCTTGGACAACAGCCGGCATGAAGTAGTGCTCTCCAAACTCGCCAGGCTTGTGGTAGGGCTAAGGGTCTATGACTATATGAACGATATCCTGTACGAGCACACTGGGCAATTAGGAATAGAAGGATTCTAAGCTGGCGAGAATAAAATTGGTAGCTGAGCGGTGGCGCAACAGTCTTTTCTCCCTCCCTTTCTTTTAATGTCGCCATAGTTAATCTTCAACAGCAACTAACTTACATAGAGGACTGCACCACAGCATATATGCTGACTATGTCACACTTTGGGTAGCCAGTGGCAGTGGAAGATAAATTCAAGTAAAACGAAACAGGCGATAGACGTGGTAGCGGCATAAGTGAACCCCAAAGGTCTAGCTGCCCGCCACGAAAAGAACAAATGGCTCGTTTAGAGGCCAACCAGACGAGACTGCAAGCGCGACCGCGATGGCCCAATATCCAGCTCCATGCGGACGGCAGGCGCTATTCCCCGCTTACAAAGCACCAGATTCTTTGGTCCTCGCATACAGGCCAAAGGCAGTGTTGTACGGAACGGCGTTCCTGGAACTAGTTCCCTTTTGGAGGAACAGAGGAACGCCACCGTTCCATGAAGAGTCGGTGGAACTGCATCGGTAACTCGTTAGGTTTTTGAAGGAACGGCAGGAACGGCGTTCGTTCTGAAACGTTACTTCGCTAGGAATTGGCTGGTTTTGATGTCAAGGTTTGAGTACCAAAATCCACATGTCGCTACTTGGGCATCCAAGACATATAGCAGTTTTCATCTACGAGTGACGTCACTTGTAGGACACCGGGTCGTGTTGTCGTCTGCTATAATACATTCCCGGCGCGTATGCGGAAGCGTGTTTTGTTGTTGTTGCCACCCTCTCCCCGTCGTTGTGGATTTGATGAAAATTACCACGAAAAAGTTGTCTGAAGCACCAAAAACTCGGGCAAGCAATCCACGACGCGCTTGTTCCCGGCTGACACCGCCGCGTTTAGGTAGTTGCTACCATCGCGACCCACAGCTCGTACGGAGCCAGCTAAGGCAAGGACGATGCAACTGATGCCGAGGAAAGGACGCTGTAAATTCATAATGAAAAACTTGTGACGGGGCATGAACGAGACTGTGTGTGCAAGGAAACACTTTGGAACAGGCACGGTAATGAGTAGTTCACTTGTGACCTCACCGCGCCTACTGCTCGTATTCCCTGGTAAATGAATGACTAGGCGAGAACTGTGATCGGGTTACTTCGCCGCACATGTGTTGTTATGGTCTCCAGTTGGCTTAATCAGTGCCTATTTCTCCAGCAATGTTTTTATAGTTATGCCCGGATTTGAATAAACATCACTGCCGTAGCCTGTACTCTGCCCGGCTGATATGTTTATTTTTTGGGACAACTTGTCCACAATGTATGAACGGTATGAACCTGAGTTTTTAACTCCTTCTAGCAGGGTTTTTACATGGCTGTATGTAGTTTTCATTACGACCTGGGCGTGGGAATTAATCATTGCGACGGGAGCTCTTTGTCCGTTTACAGTGAGCGACCTTTGTCAAGCATCAATTTCGAAACTCACGACTGGTCACAGAAGGCGAGGCTTTGTACGACGCGAAACACGTCGTTAATGATTTCGGGTAATAGGGAGTTTAGAATAGGAGAACCGAGGGTAGGGGCCCCCAAAGACGTTAGGTGAACACAAACGCAACATGCACGCGCGCGACGGGAGGGTCTCCTTCCAGCAGCTCGCAACCGGCTTCCGATGCACGTAATTGAATGTTGGGAACTTTACGGTTCACGTCGCGGCCGATATTTCATCGCCGCTATCGTTACAGTGCGAATGACAGCCCCTAACAGCTTTTCACTGGACTGCGCCCGCCCTCGTCCACCCCCCCACCACCCTTCTCGTATGTTGAACCCTGTAGCCGCGGTGATTGCCATTTAAGCGATCGGTGATCACAATGCTTGCCATGGCATCGGCCGATTCTTGCGCGCAGGTATCGCCACCCTTCGGCCACTCGCCACACCACACCTGACGGGCCGGTGCTGCCGGGACCGCCCTCAGCGGCCAGTCGGCGTAAATTGCGACAGATATTTGAGCATCGCTTTTAAAAACTGCACCTGATGACACTACCTAGCACAATTTTCATCACATTCAAACCCACTTTCACCAGTCTGGAACTTCTTTTCCACGACTTGTGTGATTTTAAAAAGCGGCTACAAGTTGTTGCTGCCGCAACCTGCGTTGGTTTGAGTCGCTCCGTCGGCCGTGCCGGCAGGTACGCCGGGTGCGTGTCTTCTGCGAGCAGTAAACGCTCCATGATTTCCTCATTCATAACTTTTCGTGCAAACAAAGAAAATCTAGAAACTTAACTCGGCGGTCGTCGTA
Source organism: Haemaphysalis longicornis (assembly GCA_013339765.2). Classification (NCBI taxonomy): domain Eukaryota; kingdom Metazoa; phylum Arthropoda; class Arachnida; order Ixodida; family Ixodidae; genus Haemaphysalis; species Haemaphysalis longicornis. Next base: position 37,202 of record JABSTR010002575.1, read on the forward strand.
GTGCACATTGTTGATTAGGGAAACAAGCCGCTGCTTACGCGGTGGTCGCATACGTCTTACACCACCACGCTCGTGTTGTTTGCGGATAATGTACCACGAGTGATACAGCTGTAAAGTCCTCGTGAGGTCCAACGGTGCTTCACGCACTAAAAATTAACTTAGAACGACGTAAATTAAGACAAAAGTACTTTTAGAAAGCGCTTCCCAAGCAAAGTGTGACTCGCTGCAATCCAACTAGGCAGCAATATAGGAACGGTGATCCTACAAATGACCTCAAAACGATAGCAACGGCGGCCTCTCCAGTGGTGTGCCTCGCGACCAATGACCTGGCCAATTTGCGCGCCCTTCAGGAAAACGGCAGAACAATAACAACGCAGCGGGCAGCAGCTGATGCTTGCTTTATGCCTGTTGAACTTAGTCGGAGTTGGATAGATGAATAGCGCATCCGCGAGAATTCTTTTCACCTTTCTTCGTTTTTCTAAGGAGGCCAGGATGCGCATTGAGCCGCTAGAATTGTTCCCTGCCGGGCAAAGGTTTCTAAGTTTGAGTGGGGCAGCACGTTCCATTGAAACCACCCTATATTGCCAGGGGTAATTACCGCATTATTGCGCGCGCGCGAGGCGTGGGTGCCTTGATGTCGAGGGAGTTGCTCTTACTTAATGTCATTCGAGGTGTCACCGGGATTGCAGGCACACCGGGCCAGCGGTAATTTTTCGGAATTGCAGGTTGAACCCTCAAAAGAAAGCGCGAGCTCAGTTGTCGCCAGTTGATTCACCCGAATATGTAACGCTATCTTGGATCCCAGACAGTTGTATGCGAGACAAGGCGACCAACGGCATAAAGATAGAGCTGGATGCTGTTGCCCTGTTATCTAGCGCAAATTTTGCCAGCTCATCTTCGCCCGAGAGTTTTTTTTTCGGGGGGGGGGGGAAGCAAACCCTTCCATCCGAGACACAGGTTCAGCTGTCGCGGTACCTCTGGTTCTGGTACCAGTTGACTACCCGCTGTCGCAGACGAAGAACTTCGAGGGACTGAATCAACTTTTCTACAAGTACAACACGTCAGTACCCTCTACAAATTTTTTTGAACAGCTCTTCAACATTGCCATCGAAGTGTGGAAGAAAAGGGGTTTGTCTGCTCTGACTCCGACACCAAGATGCAACTGTTGCTGAGTTCAAACAAGGGACTCTTATTAGTTGCGACTATGCATTCGGACAGTTTCCGATTACTTGTTTTTACATGTTTTTGTTCATTCTGCAGTTTTTCTTTTTGCCATATCCGATAACTTTGTTTTGTACATAACTGCGTTCTGCTTGAAGAGTCAAAGAAGCTGTCGTTTTGTACCATGGCGCGAGCTTTCTTGTTTTGTCATTACTTTTTTATCATTTTTTTTATAGCGTCGTACTTTGTGTACCCCTATATATTGTTTATTGTAAATCTTTCTACGCACGTGACCAGGCTCAGTGTTATTTTCTGTGCTCTTCCCTTATGCTATTTCTACTACCGTAACTGATTGGTGCGTCGCGTCCACATACTTGGCTATGTTTGGTAGTGTCGTTTATCTACTGCCCTGATTGTGTAAGCCATACTTTGTAATTATTGTGCGTAGATTGCGTGTGTGACTAGGCTTTTAGCTTGTTTTGGTTATCTTCTTCCGACCTAAACTTGGATTGCGAACCTCATTGGGATTACTTGTTCTGCTATGTTTTGGTACTCGCAAATGTGTGCTGTATGATCTCCAAAGCTTCACCTTTGTAACGTTCTTACTAAATTCCCTGCAAAAGTACCTGGGAAGAATTTTAAATAAACTGTTATAATAAATAAGCATTGATTAAAGGGCTATGCATTGTTCCTTTTCGAAGCCGCTTCTTATGCAAGACATTTTACTACGTTCCTGCGCGTGAGTAACTGTATATTTGCCTGTTTCGAAGCCGCTTCTTATGCAAGACATTTTACTACGTTCCTGCACGTGAGTAACTGTATATTTGCCTATGTGAAGCGCAGTATCCTTGTTGCGCATTTGTAAAATGGAAGTGTGAAGTGTCACAGGTGTTGCACCTATAATAGACTAGCACCAAAATTGCAGTTAGACATGTCTAAAGTATGCCCGGTATTTCCCTGAAAACAAATCGTCTAGGAGTGTTTGTTTGGATTTTCTTTATCACCAGATAAACTGCTCCCGCCGGTGTTCACATTCCTGTAAAATACAATGTTAAATGTGAGTTTTAAATTCCTCGCTTACTTTGGCTCAGGAATTCGACATCAAATTTTTTAATGAAAATATGTAACGTAAATGTAACGACACGTCCCAGAGTTCGAAGTGGAACTTGAACGCGTTCCTTTTGCATTAAAAGAACTTGTAGCGGGAATTCCTGTCAAAACTGAGAAGGAACGAGGAACGAGATTTCGTTCCTGTTTTAGAAGAACGTGTACAACACTGGCCAAAGGTAGCAATAGAGACCATAACAGTGCTCGATACGGGTGTTCAACACACACTTCGCCTCATGTGCGAAATTTCCATCCCATATCATAGTATAAAAAAGGTAAACTCGTCAGATTAGCACGGTATTTTCATCGTGGCCGCATAGTCTACGCAACGCCCTTCTTTGCCTAAAAGCAGAAGAAAAAAATCCGCATCAACAAGCGAGCCTACAAACAGGTATTACACATACTCGTTACGGCACCGAACCAACGTTTTGCAGTGATGGGGCTAAATGGTACCATAGGCGAGGTCTCAGAAGCCCAAAGAATGGCACACCTAAAAATACGTTCTAAATGCCCAACAGGCAGACACATTTTACATGAGCTTCATATCACCTATCACGCCCAACAAGAAAGAAAGGTGGATATCCTTTACACAGTAGAGAACACAGTTAACACAGCCTTTCTTCCCAGGAATATGCATCTCGTGGATAACTTACAACGCAGGAATAAAACAGCTAAATTGCTCCGAGTACCGTGGACACAACCCCACGGCTTTCTAGTATTCGATCGTAGGGGCCACTGCAGAGCCAACGCAACGATCCCCACCTATACCTCGAAGGTAGGAGAGGGGGCAGCTAATGCCCAAGCACTTCCTCTGATTACAGCAAAATTCATAATAATCGCTTGCAAAGCTGGTGTCAAGTACTTCCGAAAGAGAACGATCACACCCTACGACAAACTCATCGTAAGAGGTATCAAAGACTCAAAACTCCAAAGGCTCCGAAATATATGCGCACCGGAACACTTTGCAATACCAGGGAATGAACACGCTCACCAGGCAGATCAAGGTGTAAGCTTATGAGACTGCCCAGAATAACCTGAGACATTGTTCGGCACGGGTTAGTAGTACCGCATTGTAACTTATAGGGAGGTAATTGATGATTACCGAGCAGGGACGCTCAGATATCCGGCTGCTCATCGAACCTTGGGAAAGTGGCAGTCAGTGGCGCAGTGTTTACTTTAATCCTACACTTTTCTCAACCCGGTGCGGTAAAATCATTTTTACCCTTGCCGCAATGAAAATAAGTATAAAGTATGCTCAGCAAGCGCCCGCCATGAACCCATTCTATGGGCCTGGCCCCTTAAAATCAACAGCCACCTTCAAGCACTACACATCACTTCCTCGGAGCAGTGGGAAAACCGTGCTGCTCAGTTCAGACCCGGACGTTCAGCTCCGAGCCATCCAGATGGCCGAAGGCGCCTCCAGAAAAAATGATGAGGACTCCCACTGTATTGCTGTCTTCCTCTATGTTTTCCACAATAAAGTTTTGCACTCACTCACTTGGAAGTAGCCACTTTTAACTAGGGTACAAATGTTACCAAAAGATATCCTGCAGGCGAGGAACTCTATAATGTCCGAGTTCCTGGACTAAACCACTGAAGATGGTTTGCTGTTTTGAACAGACAACATTGATCTGATGCATCAATGGGGCGGAAAGTTTTCTAATGTCGCAATTGAATAGTCGAAAGGTTTTCTGTACGGCAGCCTGATAAATACCGAGGAGGAGGCTGAGCGAGAGGAGGAAAAGAAAGGGATAAATGAACGGGAATGGCGACAGATGCAGTCATAGACCCAGGTTTGCTGCTCGGTGGAGGAAGAGTGGTGTTCAGCAAAGTAATCAGTGGCCAAGCGCAATAGAGAGGATAGGAGCGGGGACGAGCACGCACTTTCATCCCTTTGGGGGCACTATAGCCCGTTAACGTTCTGGCTTTAGGAAACGTAGGAGCTCTTCTGTTGCCTGCTGCGAAGTCGATGGTAGAGATCGAAGTCCTAATATGGTCACTACTGTGAACGGATGATTGTCCGATGGGCGGAGTCCGGCGAATTAAAAAAAAACTTGGACCGACATATTATCAGACATGGGCAGATATTTTGGCCAATTGATTACTTTTCATTAACATTTAATTGTTACTCTTGTACCAGTTATTCTGAGTCGGCTGCAACGTAGGTACCGGGAATAGCTCGGTAGAACACCACAGCTTCCGTTGCTATAAGTACTTTTATTTCTTGTAAGTTGCCTTGGTGGGCTCCTTCTTTACTATATATCGGTGCTTCAAAGAGGAATGCGATGCCGGTTTTAAGTGCACCAGAAAACAGAAACAGTTTCTGGAGCGGTACAGTAAGGGTTCCTAATTTACATGCTTTTTGTATTGCGTCGTGCATGCTTCAAAGAACATCCTGAGTTGCCCGTTGTTATCAAAATTCACATCAAAATCCCGCGACAGCGGTACTTTGACTTGCTTCCATCTTTTTTTGAGGAACGCAATGGTTGGATGTTTTCGGAAATGCTATGGTACTACTTAAATAAAACAGGTTTCAGAAACATTTTTTCCACTAAATTCCACTATGAAACCTAACACAGAGAAATCACTCTCAGGAAGCGAGCTATCGTCATCCTCCACGAGAGTCGTTAAGGACAGCATCTTAAAACTACAGGGTGCTCATAAGGCTTCTGGGGAAGGTAAACTGTCTTGGTTATCGGTGATCGTCATAGAAGTACGTTTTGCGGGATTACATTTGGGCGTCACGGCGTGGTGATTTCAAGTTGTTGGTCACTGGCGTTATAAATACATAACTGCACCACTGCGAATTATATTACATTTGTAGACCCATCGCGGCAGCAGTTTTTGAGATGCAGCGGTGTACGTGGGACAATTTATGGTAATGCTCAATGTGCACGTTACCATTGGCGTGAGACAATGGTTTCCAGTGGTGCAGAGATGCCTGCCGATTGAACTAGTTGCAACCCTTGTCAGCCTCGGCACAAATGTTGCGCTCATGACCAAGTATTTGGCTCGGGTAGCTATCAGTGCACAACATAATAGCCACGGATAAATGAATGCATCGGTCGTCCTTTTCTTGATGTTTCGTGGAGGGAAAGCGTGCTATCATGGCTTGTGTGCGGAATCAGTCGAATTCCGCATGTGGTCGTCATGTTCGGGGAGCTCTGTCACGTCAGGTGCGCGCCGCAACGTGCGGACGACTTTGGTGACGAGCTGTCGGTGCGGCGGCGTCTCGATCAAAGGTTCCCTCTTGTGTCTCTTGGAGGATCATGTTTTTTTCCGACATTCAGTAAACTCACCTTCTGTGGCTGCGGCTTCTATTTTCCTAGCGTGGCGTGCTGGGTTTTTCATTCGGGAAGGAAGTATTTGTGCGGCGTATCGGCAACCCGTATGCGGCAGTTGAGGGTGAATGGTTGAAGTGCGCGAGTCCTCGGCTGTTGTCGAATAGGTTTTCGTGCATCTTCAGGCACTGTCCCGGCAACAGGGCGGAGGGAGGGAGAAAGGACTCGTAAGGGAAACCGCGATGTCAACAGCCGAATGAAGGGGGATGTGGCTGGTTTCTTAAATTGGTCGCATAGCGTTCATTGGTCGGTCGCAGGCCTCGCTTGTATGAGCGATGTTACTGTTTGGTCGGACGGAGGTACTCAGCGGGTGGAGGGAAGCGGCCTAATGCATTTGCTTGAGGCCTCTCAGCGTGGCTCAGCCTAGTAAATAAGTCCCATTCTGGATCTCGTCAGTGATTGAAATTACTTGGGGTTCCAGTAACCTTTCGTAAAGCGTTTGTATTTCTCCGCGAATAACGGCGCGAATAATTTCGATCAGGATATTAGGCGAGACTCCAGATTCCGGTGTAGTTGGCCGTGATATGGCCATAGTGGCGGTGTCCAATTGCCTTGAGCGCTTGGCGAGGCTATTAAAATCGCTACAGACTAAGCTACTTTTACAGGAGTCATCCTAGATGAGTTGCAAACAAGTAACGACAGAATTCATACCACTCACCGAGGTATAAGCTTAAGTGGTTATTTTTCATGTACACGGCTTTTGCTGGACGTGCGCCCCTCTAAAAAAACGTGTGAAACGCGCAAAGGATGCAATGTGAAAGGCTCAGATCCTGTGGACGCTTTTTTGCGGACGATTTCTGTTTGCTCGTTCTCTGAAGGGCCGCCGGTGGCATGCCTTCCTCAAGCGAAACAAGTACCGCTTTCCTGTTAAAAAGCTCTTGATTAACGCACACACTAAAGACAAAAGATGTTCCACCCTCATGCCTTGGATTAGTTGACACACTAGTGGCAGGAGAGGGAGCAAAAAGGCCAAAGAACAGGGACTAGTACCGGTGTAAAGGCGTATGTAGTATGGTTGTAGCAGAAGAGCAACATAACTGAATTGATAACTGGTGATCCAATGCAGCGCAAGCCAATACAGTGGCTGTGGTGGTTCCCAAGCTTTTCCGCACGTTTCGTTGGTAATATATTTTTGTTGGTAGTCAGAGCACCTGCTTGCACTGTTTTTTTATATTTAGGTTGTCTTAACACTGTTTCTATGCAATGATCAGGCAGCAACTTCACCACTGACACTAAGAAATTTTCGCCAGTTGCTGCGTGGAAGCAAAATATTACGACTTAAGAAATGGTAGTTTTACTGTACGTCTAAAACGGGCCAAAAATTACTTCAACTCCTACGCGTTGTACGTGCTTGTAGATTAGCAACCTTCGATATGGTGAGAAAAAAGAGTGGCATACTAACCCAGTCAGCACCAGAGCGACACACATGAGGAGGCACTTCATGACTACAGAATTGTTTGGAGTTGACGGATATTTTTTTAAAGCAATCTTATGTATCACAAGCAATGTCTATATTTCTTTCGAGCAATATGTATATATATGTACGCTAATTCGGAAATGCGAGCTGTATTTTAAGAGAAAAACAATCAATAATGGTTGTTTACGCGCATCAGGAGACAGTAGGGGTGTGTTATTTCATCTACTCCTGCGTCAGTCAAAACGTTGCTGTCAGAGCAGTCCTAATGCATTGTCACATGGCAACAGCAAGATACACATCAAGTTGTCATGACTCAGTTCTCAAAAGTCGTCCCTCGCAAGATTTTTCTATGCCAAAAATAATTTTATTGTGAATTTGAATGACGAAAGCGAGCCGGTTTTTGTATTACGTTTGTGTTTGACTCACGTCATACGAAATTAAATTGAATTGAAAAGTTGAGGGAGATCGTTTGCTATTCTCCCCTATCAGTGGTGAAGGAAAATAAAGTTACCAAGTGGGCGCATAAAAAAACGGATAGCAGAAAAACTTCATGGACCAACTGCAAAGGGCTGCTACTACTAAAACATGTAGAAAGATCACCGACGTGTATATTGGCTGTACTAGAATGCATAAGACGGGTCATCAGAGAGGTTAAAAATGCTTTGTAAAACACAGTGCGCTGCTCAAAGGACTACTACTTTCAAACACTCCTGCCAAACTTCATGTAAAAGGGTCCTGATAAATTTTGGCATTACATTACTGACAAAAAACAGCCTATAAGGGAAATGAAAGTCGATGGTGACCTAATTTCTGACCCTGGAATCATTTCTAAACATTTTAATTATTACTTTCACAGTGTGTTTCCTCCTGCGCGAACGTGTCCAATGTTAATATTGGATCCTGTCATATATGACGCTGATTTTGTATCTTACTCTGGTGTACTATCTATGTTGTTAAATTTGAAAACCAAGTCTTCTTGTGGTGCAGACCAATTTCAAACCTCTTTTTGGCAGATATGCCGAACAACTTGCTAAGTTTTTGGTGTAATATTTCGCACTTCTTTGTCCACTGGGAAGCTACCGAATGACTGGAAGATGGCTCTGATTGTTCGTGTTTTTATAAAAGGTGACCCGTCCAGCTTTCAAAATTACCGTCCGATATTTTTAACGTCTCAATGCTGCAAGTATATTGAACATATTATTTCCAAACAGATTTTTGAATTTCTAGACGAAAATGCCGTAACTAACAAATTTTAAACATGGTCTTAGAAAAGGTTATTCACGGTAACCCAATTGGTGACAATAATTCATTCGTTTCCAGCGTGTCTTGACAACAGTGGCGAAATTGATGTTTTTTTTTAGGCTTCAAAAAAGCTTTCAACAAGGTACCACATGACAAATTAATAGCAAAACCTAAAAACATTCACATTCCGGATATTTTTGTTTCTTGGATTGCAGCCTACCTATCCAACCGCCAACAGCTTGTAAAAATTAACGAAGAACAATCTCAGTGTCTTCCTGTCACTTCTGGTATTCCAGAAGGTAGTGTTTGGGAGCAGTGCTTTTTCTGTTGTATATTAACGATTTAGTAACTGTTGTTGACCCTACGGTTCAAATTCGATTGTTCACTGACGACTGTGTTTTGTTTCGAACGAACTCGAGAAAAACATTGAAAACGTGCGTAGGCGGTGTGTAGAATGGGGAATGGAATTAAATTTGGAAAAAAAGTGTATAGCTTTGTGTAACAAGAAAGAACATCCCCCGTGAACACGTGTATACATTTGGATCGTCTTCACTCACACAGCCTGACAGCTATAGGTACCTCAGCGTTACATTAACTAACAACTTATCATTGAACTTGCACATGGATAATATTTGCTCGTCTGCCTTCCGGAAATTATGCTTCCTAAGATATAGCTCAGAAGTTCCCCTCCAAACGTTAAGCTTCTTAGTTGTTTTTCCTTCGTTAGGCCGAAGCTGGAGTATGCGAGTATCGTGTGGGACCCCCATAATAAAAAAAAACATTAAGAAACTTGAAAGGATTCAGCGGAGGGCCAATCGGTTTGTTTATTCTAGGTTTTTGCGAATGGACTCCCCCACTGACCTAATGCTAGTTAGTAATATTCATTCCAATCACGATCGTAGAAAGAAGTCCAGCCTTGATTTTCTGTCTCTTTTATATAATCACAAACTGGCCCTTGATCTAACCCCTTTTCTTTCTCCATTAAACACAAGACCGACAAGACATCGCCAACCAACTGCACTAACTCCGTACTTCGCGAGAACGGACGCGTTCAAATTTCCGTTTTTTCCACGCACCATTTCAGACTGGAAGCAGATAACCCAATGAAGTACTCGTGATACTGGGTAACCGTGCGTTGTTTTTTGTGTATATTTTATTGTGTTGCTCTTTGCATTGTACCATGCCCTCCTGCTTGGACGGAAGTGTGGTCCGCAGTATGTATTAAATAAAATAAAATAAAATAAAGAATTGAGGGGTACGGAAACGGTAGTGGGTGCCGGAGCTAAAGGAGAAGGGCGAGGAGTCACTTTGCGGCCCTCTAACGTGGAATGCTGCAAAAATACGCTCACCGTGATTCCACTACAATTGATTTGTGAATCTATTGTAGAGCCCTTGTCACGGCTGTGATAAGAAACAAATTAACATCGCAATCATCCTAACTCGGGTCATTGTAAGTCACATCATCACCCTGATGAAAATGTTTTGTCTCCTACTACTATGTCCTTTCTAATCCGTCTCATGATCTCCTACTAAGTCATTCTTCTCACACTTTTCCCAATTTTTACCAACACAGCCCTGTCCTGTGCGATTTTTCACACAACTGTCGCCTTCCAGTCCTTTTTGTCCTCGCCCTCTTCTCTGTATCATTGCCACAGAAATGAGAACATACGAAAGTGAGAATAGCTCTCTACACCCCACTTAACATAGCGTTGTTCCTGCTCTTCCACACTCGTGACACATCACTTCCGTTACAATTTCGGTAGTAACCATGGCGTGAGCGGCAATCAATCCTGGCGGCCATCAACCCTGGATGTCCGGAGTTGATTGGCGTTTTCACGCAGAGTTATTCTGCCTTTTGCTCTTTCCTCTCGAGACATGGTTTGTTTAAATAAATGAAAATGAAAGGAAATTACCGGATCACGTTTGGGACGTGATTATTTACAAAAACGGGTAATGCTGAAATTGGGAGCTACAGGCTTTTAAATGCATGGTCGTGCACAGTGAGGTTCGTACTGCAAGTCGTTTGTGCTCGCACAGGAGCGCCTTTCCACAATATTGGTTTTAAAGAAAGTGTTGTATAGGTGTGATTGAACTGGTGGGACGGAAGAAAACCTGTCTGAGTATTGTCCGAACACCATTATTACATTTATTGGCGTAGTTACCCCCATTCTTTCTCGAGCATGATATGGGCCAAATACGCTCAAATGGGTATTCAGAGTGAGAAGTGGGTATTGAGTCATAATAAGTCCCACTGATATTTAAAAACCGTTTTAAAGTCGAAACATCACACCTAGTCACTCATTTTATTGTTGAAGTCTAGCCCTGTGGCCTCTTGTTTCTAAGCTTTACCGCTCCTTTACCTTTTAAAAAGATAATTAATGTTTGAACTGTTACTACAGCATGCTTTACCTTTACCTTTGTTACACTGAGAAAACCTCGAGATTTTGTAAATCGAGTACAACGGGAACAAGATATTTGCATAGCCTTCAAACATTTGCTCACAGCAATGGAAAGAGTTTTCTTAAACCTAGACGGAAATGAATACCGTTTTTGAATAGCTTTGAAAAGAAATTAATGGCTTTTTCATCGTAGCCTTCTCGAAAAGCCATGTGAACGTTACCAAGGAGGTTTCAGCTACGTTTTATTGCGGCAGCATTCTTTTACACATCCTAAATAATTGTGACGCAATGAGCAGCTTCTTGGAGGTGCATGGTGAGCGCATGGGTTAGGTCTTTATTAATTAATGTAAGATAAATACTAAGTGAACAGTGCAAGTAAAGTGATTTTTAAACTGCGCATCGCGAACAAACGTTTGTGCCATTACGCAAGCTCCCATTTATATGCATTCAATATAGTACCAACATCTAAATTCCGTTCCAAAGGATTGACTTCTCCTAAACGCCAAGCGACACCCGCAAAATATTTTTCTGTCCCAGCCAGAAAATCAAGCTGTGCAGACGTACTTGTAAAATACAGTAAGAATGCTCGCTTCCTCATGATTTGAGTTAAATATTTTCGCCAACTTTATTTCTGCCCAAAGTGTGAAGCTATGCTTGATGAATGTATAAAGCGTTTTGGTACAAACCTGCTTATTATACATCACAGGGTTTGAGCCTGCACAGACCTTAAAATTATGAAAACCCACTTGGGGTTTCAACACCTTAAAATTAAAGCCATTTCACTCAACGTGAAAGCTGACGGAAATGCAGAGGTATTGATTCACCATATAGGGCTGTACTGCCGTTATCCACTCATAGCTACCATCCAAAACAATTCAACTTTGCCGCTTCCCTAGCGCTCGCGCTCCACTACAGGAAAAAGCGCCAGACGCAGTTCTGTTCTTTTTGAGCATGCTTTTCCTCCCACACGTACCGGCATTGCACTGCCACTTTTCTTGCTTACTACCGCGAAAACGAACCCAACGAGCCTTATCAACTAAATGAACGGGGGTGCTTCCAAGTAATTACATATATTTTGCGTCCAATGTACTTGGGTTTTTTTTTGTGTGCTAAACAACGGGGAGAAGTATAACAAGCGCTAGCGTTTCACGACTTCGGAATGGTTATGACTATTGAATCCGCTTGGTTTATGAAGCCTCAGCGAGACGCCCGATGACGGAACGCCGGGCTCTACTTGGGTCTTTTATCTGGCGCACCGCCTGGTGCTGGCAGTTTGACATTGAGCGGTACTGCCAGCTACGGCGATAAGGCGAGCCCCTCAGGCGCTTTGCACTTAAAAACGTTTTCGCATGAGACAAGATATATATACAATTATTTGTCTACAAATATGTACAAAATGTAGTATCCGCTACTGCCAGCCAGGTCTACGATTTCAAAGCCGTGCTGTATGATTTCTATACATTTCCGAACGCCTGGATGGTTTGCCGACGCAAATATACCCTCATTTGCACGCTTGTGCCGCTTCACTTCAAAACAACATCCATGGTTGTTTTCAAAACAACATCCAATCTGACCTCTGTTTGGAGAGAAAAAGGGGGAGTGAACTTTCCCCAGGGGTCTTTCACTGAGTGCTCTGCAAGTGGCGGAGGTAGCTCCCTCGTCGTAAATACCAAAGCTTCGCTCGCCCTGTGTCTTCAGGTGACGTAAGAGATATCCTGCCGGGTAGGCTTGCACAACAAGACGCTTCACATGTTGTTAAATGATACGGTAAAGGGCGTTGGGCGGAGGTAGGGGTAAGGGTGGCGGGTGTTTTTAATTAAACCTGAACTCTGCTACCGTGGGCTAGATTGCCCCTGCTTTTTAGACGTTTGAAGGGTTTCTTGTTTTAAAATAGGGAACGTGATTTTCAGTAGTCCAGGTTTGCGAAAAGACTACTTTTTAATTTACAAGTATATGGTTCGTTGTTCTGCGGGCAGATTTAGGTATGACGCATGGGAAACTCTGACTGACATAAATGAGGCGTCAGACCGAAATTGCGTGCTCACCAAGTCCAGGATAAACTATCGTCATCAACACATAAATGCTGAACCAGCAAAGTAATGACACTTCCCACGCACGGTAGACAGCCTTCGGCAAACGCTTCTGTAGGTTATATTACATCAAGAATGCTTAATTCGGTCTGCAGAATATTTTTATCGGCTATGTTGGCCACAAAAACACTAACACGGTTGTGTTGGTGGCACGCAAAAGTGGACGCTTTCATAAACGTATTTCTTCTTGCTGCCTCGTTTCTTCAACGTTTTCTTGTTTTTATTGTTTTAGCTTCTTACGCCCTTTTTCGAATTTATCTTTACGTTGCTTAAGTTTTCATCTTCTTTTCCACCGGTGAATGCAAAAATGTATTGTTTTGTATCGTGCTCACTTTCTGCTCTCAGTGTTCTTGCTTTTTTTCATTTTCTCAGTCACCGTCCTTATGCAGCAATATTAGTTTCGGCGCTATAGTTATTTGCCGTCTACTTGCCAATGTTTTCAATATCTCCGTATGAAGCTAAGATGTGTTTCTCTCTGTACCCCACTTTTTTGCATTATTCTCTGTGTATTGCCGGTATGCCCTGCCTGTTTGACGAATGCGTTAATAGTTTCACCCTGCGTGACGCACACTGCCTCGAAGTTCAATGAAAACTATGCCAAACCATTCAGTGAACCTTTTTTCCGTCGTACAACCTCGGTATATGTTGAATGAACATAAATTTAATATAACAAACCAGAATGCACTTATTATTTCCGTGGCAGTTTTTAAAAGAAGTCGGGTACCCTAAGATGACATGATACTGATTGTTTCAAAGAGGGCCCGCAAACTCCACCTCAAGAGAACAATAAACAATGTACTGTCTTCAAACAATCGCAAGGGCTTTTGTGATAAATGTCAACTGAAAAATATCGGACTGACACCGAGCTGTACAGGGGCTCCCCATGGTGAAGTGACACTTGCATGGCGTCAACAAACACAAACACTGCCACAAAAACCATCAGTAGGAGCCGTCAGAACCCCTCAAGCGCCATTCACACAAACAAACCGAGAAATATTCTACCACAGGAAAATACGCAAAAACTAAGTACAAATCGTGATTTCGCTCGTCCCCACAACACACAAGTATATATTTGGCTGCTGCAGTGGACAGAGCTTTCTGACTAACAATTCCGTGGTCTTTGTTTGGAAACAAAACGTTTTACTACGTACTTCCTCTACTAATTTTATAGAACGTTACGAGGCGCGGAGAGGATTTCTAACGAGTTTCAAAAGGAGAAAACAGCTACTTGGGCTGGTAATATTTCTGGCTGTGCTGCATTCATGTTCTACGACAACTACTCGTGTTCCCGTGTGGGCACGCGATTTTAAACCCGCCCTTAAAGAAAGAAATTAACGAACTTCCACTGAACGCGAACTTGTCAAATGCATCGCAGTAGATTTATGGTTTGTGACGCCCTCTCGTGAGTATTTTTCTGTACCAGCCTGGTGTTACCAGAATGACCTTATCAAAGCCAGACTGGCACTGACACTATTCAAGAGAGGGCGTCACAACCCCGGACGAAGGATAAAGGCCACCGAGAGGAAGTTTTGAACCCATGGAAACGAACTACAGAAAAAGACCGAAGGAGTATAGCGTCTTGGCATAAACAGTCGAGGTAAGGTTATAAAAGGGGAAGAGGCGGTATTTCACATTCCGTCAACGATATAAGAGAAGTTCAGAAGAACGGAGACAGGACTACAGCATTTAGAGAGTGCAACGACTGAGGTGAGTACAGATAGAGAGTGAACGTTGGAGAGTGTAACCTTAAAAAAGCGTAAAACATAGTTGCAGCTGATACGGGTACAGAGACGGATAAAATTCCTATACGGCTAATCACCCTACTGTGCCCAAGAAGCAAATCACATCTGAATCAAGCCATCAAAAAAGTGCTAAAAACTAAGCAAGTAGCGGACGATTGCCGTAAAAGCAGTATGAAGATATTCTATAAAGGTAACGGAGACAGGGCTGAAGCCAAATCATACAGGCCCATTACAGTTACCTCAGTGATATACAGGCTGGAAATGCAATCTTTAAACACGTAACTACAGGCGCGGAACGCGGGGAACGGCATACTGGGAAAACAAAAATGGAGTCATATGACACACGCATTTAAAGGACCATTTATTTGTGCAAACCCGATGCATAGATGTGTCAATTGCTCAAAGACGAGCAATGTAAGATAGCATTTCTCGATTAGGAGCCTCCAACAATGAACGTCTATAAAAAACACTTGGCCGGGAAAGATAAGGCCAGGACATTACACAGATGTTGCAGGGAATTCACAATTAGAGTGAGGTGCAAATTATCTGGCAGGACCTAAAGCGCACCGAACGGGTAATCAAAAATACAGGTTGAAAGCTGGGTTGTCCATTGTCGCCAATGTGGAACAACATATCCCGGAACTGATATATGAAGATGACACAGTACTACTAGCAGATAGCAAATAGTGTGTAAAACAGGTCACATGTATATGCAGGAAAGAAGACTCTGAACAGGTTAGAGCTTAGCACAGGAAAGTCGAGATTCGTCGTTAATAATTACGACGCCTGTAACTGATCGGTATAATTTCAACATGCAAAAAAAGCGTGAGTAAAATATACAAATGTCTGGGCATATGGATAAACGAACGTCAGGCGTATCTAAAAGCTAATGACGAACGCATAAAGATGAAAGGCAAAAGAAATGCCAGAATGATGAAGCACAGAGCAGTGTGAGAATATAAGTAATAAAAAATAGTGAGGGGAATCTGGAAGGGAGTAACGGTACCAGCACTCACCATTTCAAACGCAGTAGTGTGCGTAAAATGAGAGATTCAATCAAGGGAAGAAGCAAATGACAGGGTGGTAGGTTGATTGCATTAGAGACCCACAGTAAAACATCAAATGATGCAGTGCATAGAGGCATTGGATAGGCCTTATTTTATAGGAGAGAAGCACAGAGAAAAATTTGTTGTGAACAGCGACTTAGAAATTGTTATGACCAGAGATGGGCGACCAGAGTGTTACGGTAGCTTTGGATTAAAAGTGTGGACACGGGGTTTAGCAAAAGAACCGGAAGGCTCAAGCAAAACTTATATGAAACATGGAATCACAATAGAAACAACCCAGGCAATAAAAATGAAGTGAAAGAATCAGAGGCAGCAACCTGAAAAAAGAGGATGCACGCAAAGAAATACTTAAGAGTTATACAGAATCGGTATACGGGAGATCACGCGGAAAAAGGTCTTTCATAATACGAAAGGGAGTACATTACTTTTTGAGGCCCGGGCGGGTTGCTTGGGGACAAAAACGCTCATCCGCGAGCCCTGTACAGGAACAACTGCGCGCAGGTTGCGGCAGCGAGCCAGAAACCATGCGACATATTCCAACGTTGTGCAAAGGCATCTGTGTAGTCCTCGGTTAGGATGAAATCCAGCTTCCGGAAACCCTTGGGTTTAAGGTTAAAGGAAAAGTGAATTGGGCAGCAGTATAGATTATTAAAAGAATGTTAGAATGTTGGTGGGGAAAGAGCAGACATCAATCTGGTAGGGCATGAGAAACATAGAAGTCAGACTAAAGGAATATTCCACAAACGCTTTTTTTTGGGGGGGGGGGGTAATTTTAAAGAGGCCTTACGACTTCGGTCGCTGTGCAACGCCACGCCGTCACAAAAAGGGAGCTGCTGAGCATTAACCTCATCATCACGCTTGTAAAAAGACACTGTATTGACTTTATTATTTTGAGAAAATTATTGAGTTGATTCACAATTTTTTATTCTTCTATGTTATTGTGTCCTTATTCGCGGCCTAGCAATGGCGTGCTTCGTGGCATCGGCGCACAGGGCAGGGCAGGGCTTCGCAATGGCCGCTACCCTGCTTCAATTCGGACCAGGACAGGCTCTGATCTTTCCAGAACACCTTTTTGGGTGCTTTACGCTTTACGTTAAGCCTTACGCGTTGCTATGGCGCCTAGGTACCATGACACCGGACGAGGTACCACGACACGAAGAGGCACTAAATCGATCCGCACTTGAAAAGCTGCGTGCTAAATACAAGGTAGAGGACAGATGCTATTGAAGCATTAAGAAATATCGCGGCATCATAACAGCGAAAGCGCCACCTTCACAGTTGTGTGTAGGCAAGGCTGCCTGCGGGCAGTTTGTCCATTACAGAGTGCGTCTTCTCTGATATGCTGCTGTTTTGCTGGCATGTACCACACGGGACATCTGCTGCAATACATTTGCGCAAAATTGCAGAACCTTCCTGGATATTTACATAAAAAGGACAAATAAGAGGATGCTCTATAAGGCTTAAAGCCGAATTTAAATGTCCCTTTTCGCTTTGAAGCAATTGCTAACTATTTACGCTTTCTCCGAGAACAGCCTCCACCAGGGCGAAAGCACGCCAATTTGGGTATTAGTCCTGCCGCTTTGTAATAGTTCGTGTCAAAGATGTCGCAGTTTGTGAGAAATGTGTTCCAACTTCCTGTGGGGGAGCTCTGATGTGAGCCACAGTATGGTATGTGTAACAGCGCTTTTAGTGACTTTTCGAGAAATTCGATGAGCTTTAAAAGCAATTTTTGATAAAAGGGCACATGTTAGTAACGAAGTGTTTTTTTTTCGCATCACCGCAATGTAGTGCGCGGAAGCGAACACGTTCGCACTGAACCACATGAAAATACAAACCGCACTTTCCTAAGTAAAACATTTCCTTTATTATGTCAATGCTATTCTTTAGGGCACAGCTCGCAACGCGATCGACGCAAGCTCGTATCCAAGTGCAAGTAGCTACTCTTTGAGTACAGCGTGACCGTAAATGAAGTGATGGCGGTAAAACATGCGCACCTCTCGTTTCATGGTTTAGTGACGCCCCGATACTTCGTATATGTAACCAAATATCTTCGCCATTAGGGAGATCAAGAATAACGCTTTACCTTCGATAGATATAAGAAAGATATGTTGTTGGTGACTGAGTGCAATATGACTGAAATCGAAATAGGAATGCACGGAAGAAAGAGAGGAGACGTGTATCCCGACAGAAAATTTTGAGTGCCATGGCCGCACCCGGGCTCCGCCGACGAAGAAATTGGCTGGCATTTACGAGACGTCCTAATGCCATAGGCAAAGAATTTCTGACAGACATATTTGTATGGTTACAGAAAACGTGTATTGCATGGCTGACGAAGCACATGCACCGGCTGCCTCGCTCGTTGTTCAGCACTCACTCGAGAATCTGGCGTTGGCGGTGTTGGGCCTCCCCTGAGGCAGCTCATTCTGCTGCAGCGGCTGACGAAGCGAACGACCGTTTCCGTCACTCGAAGCTCAGCACTCACTCCTGATGGCTGCTGTGCGCAGAGGCAGCACTCACTCGTGGGTTCTCTTGACGGCAGCTATCGTGAGCCTTTACGTCGACGGCGCAAAGTGCGTCTCAGGTAGAGACCGCGACTGCGTCTTAAGCGAATGCACATCATCGTCACGCGTACGCCCCCCTCACGTTTTCGCGGAGCGTCGCGCTGTCGAGCGCCTCGTGCGGGCGCAGCATACTGGCCTCTCCCTTACACTTTGGAAGAAGCGTCTTGGTCCGCCCTGGCGAATCGAACTCTCCCCTGAATTTCGCGAAAGCCTCCCTCGTTGCTCTCTTGCACTTTTCCGTCGTGCCAACGTTCTCTCGCTAACGATGACGGCAGCTCGGCTCAGCCCCGGGGCGGGAACCAAAAGCATGCGGCCTAAAAACAGCTAGTCGGCGAGTGGTTACTATCCAGTATATTCCTCCTGGGGCTTGAAATGGAGCAGAAGGACAGAAAATCAAGTTATTTGTAGCATCGTGCTCTTCTGCGCGAACCGTACGATTTTGTTCTTTCATGTGGAGCTCTTTCATATTCAACTGGGAGAGGCATCCTTGTTAAGCGCCAGAAGTGCACTTGCTTCGTTGAAGGCACGTGAGTTTTTTGCAGGTCAGTACCTGATACCGGTACTAACCTAGGCGGAAAAAACTTGGAGGCTAACTATAAGAATTCCACTTAAAAAAAGACGGCTCAGCGAGGAGTGGAAAGGAAGATGATAGGTGTAACCTTAATTGACAAGAAGAGGGCAGTGTGGATGTGGGAACAAACGCTCACCAAGGACATATTAGTAGAAGTTTCGAAGAAGAAATGGGTGTGTGCAGGGCATGAAATGCGAAAGCAAGGTAACTGTTGGTCATTAAAGGTAACATAATGGATCCCTAGAGAACTAAAGTATTGCAGGGGGCGGCAGAAGGTTAGATGGGCAGATGAGACCAAGAAGTTTGGGGGGGACAGCATTGCTCGCAGTTACACACGACCGGAAAAATTGGAGATGTATGGGAGCGGCCTTTGCCCTGTAGTGGGAGTAGATATGCTGATGATGATTCCTTGCAGGTGGCTTCACCAACAGCGTTAAACCTGCGAGAAAAAAGTGTAGAGCCCCTTTGGCGGCGCACTGATACTTCGCTGATCGAAGGCCACGAAGCAGGTACAGTGGTTTTCCATACCCTCTCGTTTTTTGCCGTTGTCCATGTGATCTTTTTATAGTTATTCCTTCACGTGTGGTGTGCGAAGTTCCAAACATTCCGTGGAGTGTGCTGATATCACAGTTCTGACCAACGGACGCTACCAGCGAATTTGTACTTGGTGTTTTACTTGAACCACCACCGTTTCCACAGCTAAACCTCAGGCATGGTTGGCAGACGCCTCCCCGCCACTTCGGCGCTCCCCACCCTGTATGCTTCCCGCATCGACAGCTCCAACCGAACCAATTCTTCACACTTCCTTGGTGGCCCAGGATAGAATATGCGGTGAAAGTATTGAAGTCGACCCGACGGAACTCCAACCCAGTTTGGCTTATACTACCCCGGCACCTTCAACGCACGATCAGGGCTGGCCACAATCGCACTCCTGCCGCCGTCTCACGTGCCTCAACGGCACCCAGCGAAGTCGGGAAACCACACAGCCGCCGCAAACCCAAATCCATTAGGCCTCCCACCACCCCATTGCCGGGAAATAATATCAATGTTATTCTTCAGAGGCGGAGAGCCCGTCTTCTACGTTGTCGCGGCTACGCTGGCTGACATTTATCACGCACTCAAATCGCCGAGCCGTTTTTTCAAGACAACTCAGCCCAACGAAATAGGTTCGCCATCACCATAATCGAATGGGCGCTCGTGCGTTTCCCGCCCGGATTCCTTACGTCAGTGTCAGCCAATCCCGTAAGACCTGGATCGTTCCTCAGCATCGACACTGGAGCAGCGAAAGCACTAAGACCACGTAGCTCACAGCTTCTCGTTTCTTAATCGTGCAGGTACAATTCGCAGGGACAGCATATTTCTTGTTATCCCCTAAGTGGATCTGAAGACTACAATCGAAGCAACTAGCATTCTATCTACTCCATCGTGAAAAATTGTGCTTGACGAGCATGATTACATTGAGCAGCGACGGTGTGAAATGCAGTCGGGTGAAAGTACGCGACACCGGGGCTCTTCTCGCCACTCGCCACCTTTCTTCCCTCTATTCGAAACAAAAGCGTCACGGCTCGCTGTCCTCTTCGGATGTCCAGCCACCCAGGTCACACCGCATGAGCAGGGCTGCGTTACCCCGGTGATAACCTGCTTCCTGCTCGAGGCTGCTACCTATACGTTCTGCTCTACCACTGATGCAGCCCCTCTTGCAACATTTATATGCACCCGATAGCAAGGAAGGAACCGAAGCGCCGTATTCGTACACTGAACTTTAACGGGAACCATTTGCCTTCCTGCTAGAGGGTGTTGTGAAAAAAACGTGCCCCTCCACTCTGCAAAGAAAGATGGCCTGCGAAGCTGGGCGCAGTTCTCGGAGTGCACGAAACAAAACACGTTTCCTGTAATTTGTGACGAAGCATACTTCCTAGCCAGTTAGCTGAATGAACCTCTGAAGGATCCAAACCTTTGTTCTTACAGACAAATATTTAGTACCCTGTGTTCTTGCGGGTCGTAAGCATCTTACTGTTTGTGTAACACACACAGCCAATCCGATCTACAACTAAGTGCTCTGGTCAGGTCCCATTCAGCAGTTTAACGTACGAGTTTATACCTCGTACGGCACAAAGGGCATGCCATTCATCCGTACGGGAATGAAACCCATAGCTGTTTGTGCACACGCGCCCTCATCCCTCCCACTATTCTCCACTACAAACCTGTGCCCGAATAAACCAGCAACCAGTCAATTGTGCGTGCTTAAACGTGACACTCGCGGTCGACAATATCCCCTGAAAGCCCTCTGAAGAAGGCATGTTCCGCCGGCGTTCTAAGCTGGCGAGTTGCTGTTCATCCAGGCGGTAATTGGCCGTTACTCTGCGAGCTGAACTCCGTGTGAGGCCAGTGCGATGACAATGATCTCGCCGAAGTTTAAAGCTGCAGCGCGGACTGGGGACTACGACACCCAACTTCAGGCCGTCCAGCAGGTCGCGGCGGTACTCGATAGACAGCGACCGGGGAACTTAGCGGGGGAGGGCGCAAACCTTCCGCAACCCGTGGACAATACCCGGATGCAGTCTTAAAGGCGCTGACGTAAAGATGTCCAGGCCGCGTCGCGGTAACTCGGAACCCATGTTAGGGTAGCCCTACCGTTTGCAGGCTCTCAATAGA
This sequence comes from Haemaphysalis longicornis, assembly GCA_013339765.2. Lineage (NCBI taxonomy): Eukaryota > Metazoa > Arthropoda > Arachnida > Ixodida > Ixodidae > Haemaphysalis > Haemaphysalis longicornis. Next base: position 58,555 of record JABSTR010002575.1, read on the forward strand.
GTTGGTTCTCTCTCTCTCTTCAGGAGGTAACGGTGGCACCAGCAGCTTTCTGTTGCTTTCACCCCCGTTCCCGCTTGTGGTAGGTGTTGGTGTTGGCAAATTTTTTGAGTGTTATGATTCCGCATTGACGAATGTTCAGGTCTGCCGACAAGTTTTAGCCGCGTTCGACATTTCGGGTTTTCAAACTGGACTGCTTACGTGCATTGTGTTGCTTGTGGTTTTCTATCACTGTACCACTCCTGGTGATCGTTTCCTATGACACCCATTTTGGCAGCCGCGCTGGTTGCGGAAGCACACCGCTTACACGTTTTTCTTCGGATTCCCAGGTTGTTGGTTCATGATTCTTCGTTGCCACCGAGAAGGGTGGTGGTGTCAAATTTTCTGAGCATTATGGTGCCTCATTGACGAACATTCAGGTCTGTCGACAAGTTTCAGCCGCGTTCGACATTTCCTGTTTTCAAATGGAACTGCGTGCGCGCGTCGTGTTGCATGCGGATTCCTATCATCGTACTACTTCTGGTGAGCGTGTTCTGATACACCCATTTTGGCGGCCGCGGCGTTGGTGCAAGTACGCCCCTTACACGTTTTTCTTCGGTCTCCCAGGTCGGTGGTTCGGGCTTTTTCGTTACAACCGAGAAAGCTGGTATTGGCAAATTTACTCAGCGTTATGGTGCCTCATTGACGAACGTTTATGTCTGACGACACGTTTTAGCCGGGTTCGACATTACGCGTTTTCAAACTGGACTGCGTACACCCATTGTGCTGCTTGTGGTTTCCTATCACTGTACTACTCCTGGTGATCGTTTTCTATGACAGACATTTTAGGCGGCCGCGGCGTTGGTGGAAGCTCGCCCTCTACACGTTTTTCTTCAGATTCCCAGGTTGTTGGTTCATGATTCTTCGTTGCCACCGAGAAGGCGGATTTTGGCAAATTTTCTCAGCATTGTGGTGCCTCATTGACGAACGTTCAGGTCTGCCGACAAGTTTCCACCGCGTTCGACACACACACACGTACACACATGCACGCATGCACACACACGCACACATGCACACGCACACGCACTGACGCACGCAACAGCACACCACGCATGCACGCGCACGGAGAAACACACGCATGCGCACACGCTCGCGCGCACACACACACATGCACAAGCACGCACGCACGAGCACACACCCACGCGCACACACATGCACGCACACAAAGACACACATACATATACACGCAAACGAACACACGTGCACGCACACGCATGCACGCACACGCGCGCACACGCACGCACACACGCACGCACACACATGCGCACACACACACGCATAAACATACGCACACATGCACGCATGCACACACACACACCCATACACATGCACACGCATACCCACGCACACTCACACACACGAAAACGCACAAACGCACACACACACACGATTCGTAGGAGCACCAAGGACGCGCACTGCCGTTTCGCTGACCTTCAATTCTCTTCAATGACCTTCAATTATCAATTTATCTTTCAACGCTCCGGTAACGCGCTTAGACAACAAAAAAGACTGATTTTGAATTCGGACTGATACAAAAAAAGTAGCGCTCCCACCGAATGAGACACGCGTGATGTTCTCCGGGGACGACCGGAGTTTTTACACAACGCTTTAAGCTTCACCGCAATACTCAGATTTCAAACCCCTCAGGAACCTTGTGGAACCGATATACTGAAGCCATATTTTTCATGAACTGGTAGTTATCCCTCCCAAGATAACATTACAAGAAAAAGTTTGCATAACATTTCAAAAATTATCTATAATCGTGTTGGAAAGATCGCCGCCCTTAGCGTTCCGCTCGTTCCTGTGGGCCTGGAAGCCGATGGTGGAAGTAGGCGTGAGCCGGAGAGCTGTGTATGTGTGTTTTTCTTCAGTAAAATTCAGTTGTTATACAGCAGTTGGAGTCCAATGCCAGTCTCCAGTGCCTTGCGCCTCTTGTCCCCAAAATTTATGTTGTAAAATCTGGATGAGAGGTGTGCTACTTATTTAAGAATACTCTCTTCTGAATGGGGCATTATTGTTTTGCATGAAGGATGGGATCATTTTCCCTACCCTTTTGCTTCTTTTTATGTACATGTGGCCGTATACCCGTGCCACACGTGCACAAAAAAATTACGGTAAGAGCTGGAGGCTTCAAGTGTTGCTAGTGTCATTATTCGCTGCCGCACACAAAAATTTATTGCCATTTCGCACTAATGTAATTTTTATTATATGCTTGCGCACAACTTATTCGCCTTCAAATACCTTAAATCTACCTTCTCTGAAATAGAAGAGTTACCAAATGAAACGAACGAAACTCAGCACTAGAGCGCTGATGTGAGAAATTAGCTAAACTTTGAAATAAGATGATTTTTGTGCCGTCCCCTTGGCGGCACACGTCTGCAGACGAAGTTTAGAAAACACGCCAAAATGCAGAAACTCTTTTACATGGTTTTTCAATTTTTTGAGATTGTCTACCGCAGGCAGGTGACGGGCACCACTGAACCACTTTTAAAAATGGCTGCCGCCATTTTTAGAAAGCCCTATCTCGCTTATCGTTTTCTTTCACAAGGATATTTGAGCCCTACTAAGATCTTTTTTTCCTGTTAGACCTTTCAAATATGAGTGCATTTCTGTTTCGGTCATTATCACTATCATGCGTAACAGATTTAGCCCCTTTTCGTCTCAAGCATGTAGCACTACCCGCAAACAGATTTCTTCCAGTTTCTTCAGGCAAAACACTTCATGTTATTTTTCCTGCAGGTGTGGGCCGGTAATAAACACCACACACATTTCCGGGCATGGGCGTACAATCCTGGTTGTAAGCCACTGGTTGGTTACATTAGTCAAAAGATGCCTAAAACACTCTCATAGCACTTGACATACTATCCTCCACTGAAGTTCTTCTCCACTTCATATAATGCAACGCTTAGCCATACTTCTAAACGGATGCCTAAAGTACGCTGAATAAAATATTCAAACTTTGTTTCTGTCTGTAGAGAATGGACCATCTTGAAGATTGTCTTCAGCGGTTTCCTTGCCAGTAAACCAACAGGATTTAAATTATGAATCCAGAAATTAGATAAAGCATCGCTCGAGAATTGTGGCGGCCACAACAGTTACAGCAATGGCGTAAAATGACCCTCCAAGTTCTTGCAATATGAGTGGACGATGCTCACATTTTAAGGTTCATTCGCAGACACTGCACTTAAAGTTTTTGTTCAGCGTATGTTTTTTTTTTGTTTTTTAAAGAAGACTTTCCGGATATTTGCCACATGAATATGCCCAAATGTGGTTCTTGTTGATTTTTTGTGTGGTGTGGGGAATTTGGCTGCCTGCGTGTTGAGAAAAAACAAAATTATGAATTGGTTATCTGCTACAATATGCTTAGCTTGCCTCATTATCCTTGGTTTTGCGCACTCGCTACTTCCAGAACTGGCTTTCCGTACTCCTGCTAAGTTGTGGTCACCAAAGTGGGCCGGGTGTAAAACTGGGTGCACCGGTCAACGCCTTCAGGGCAAGCAAGCATCGAACCATTACGTGCGAAAAGACGACGCAAGATGTAAGCAGTGGCTGAACACTCTGCGTTTCAGTGGAGGCGCTCTACTGTAAGGAAGCTAGCCGACACTTTCAGAGCTTTCCTGGCTCATCGCTGTTGTACTCACCTAATCAAAGGAGGTGTGTTAACATCAGGCGAACAATCGGCGCGATGCAGCACTGTGTCAGCAGGCTGCTGGCGCTTTGTCACATTCAGACGATCCACCATCGCCCAGCTCTGGCGCTGGTGTGTCCGCATGGACGGAACTCGCCTGTGGAGCAATCGAGGTTGCTGCACAAAGTCACTCACAACCTGCGGCAGAAGTCTTTCTTGTACCTGTGGTTCTACGATTTACGGAGAATGTTTTGGTCGATTTTACTTGCTTTTTTAACCTCCCTCGCTCCGCCAGAGTGACGTTTGATTAATTGCAATCATGCCAGTCGAACCACAAGCCCGAGCTTTATTGAAGTAAAATCAGCAAAGTGTCTTTAACCACAAAACGGACTGCATCCGCCCTAATTGGAATTGCAGAGTTAGTAAAATTAACACCTTCCTGCACACCCACAAAAATGAGCCGGAAGTCCCACAGCACAAAGGACATCTAGGCCCGGTTTTCGCTTCACTATCAATTCCCAATAGCCCAACAGCAGATCGCTTAGACTACTGGTCTGGTAAACAATATTTAACATCAAGCCTCACCTGGTGTAGGAAAAATTTATGCGTCACAGAAAATGTCAAAAAACCAGCAAGGAAGGCGAAAGAAAAGAAATACACACGTTTTGAATTGACTTTTTGTCTATAGAAATTAGCATAAACAAAATACAGATGTCAAACCACGGTTTCGGAACTTTCGGTTTTGAAAACGGCTTCGGAATTTTTGCACAAGTAATCTCACAATGTCTACAAATCACTTCTAGATCCCTTTATTATGCTAACACGCAATCTTGATGTTACTGCTTAGCTACATTCCTAAAGAGGACACAAAGCTGTGCCACTTTTTAATGCCGATATTTTCTAAGGGTGTCTAAAATCTAATGAGTGCCAACGAGTGCTAATATTGAAACTTTACTATTGCTCTGACTGAAAGAAAGATGCTTATTTCATATCAGTTTGCTAAAGGCCTTGGAATAAAAAGGTTTCATTATACTTCCAGTGGGACTCAAAATACCTACCAGTATATTTGCGGTTGGCAAAACATTAATGACAATCTTCCATAAAGAACATTTGTTGATTAGAATATAACAATTCAAAAAGGCAATGGGGGCATTACCATCATACATACTTGCACGGGGCACTCCAAATACACAATTTCTTTACTCGTTTAAAATATTGGCAAACTTCTTGCAAGAAAAACGCAGCCGCCTTCGATTCTGATGCAGGCGAAAAGTGAAAAAAGTTCTTGTGTTTGAGAATTCAGCGCAAGTTAAGTAGTCCCTCCAGGTGTTCGAATTGATTGTGGAACCTTTTACTGCGGCCTGCCTTATTGCCTGCTTGTATGGGCATGTTAAACATTGTATTTAATGAATTCTAAGAAAACTGGTAATGTCAGCATGACAACAAAGTCATGCAGCATTCCGATTTGTTGTTTGTATGTATGTATGTATGTATGTATGTATGTATGTATGTATGTATGTATGTATGTATGTATGTTGTATGTATGTATGTATGTATGTGCGTATGTGTGTATGCTGCATGTGTGTATGTATGTGTGTGTGTACCTGTGCGTGTCCGCATCAATCACGTCTGTGTGCGCACGCACACACGCACACACACAAACAGGAGGCATATGCTTATCTGTGTATAAAGTACACACCTCAATAGAATACACCTCAATTGTTTTGACAGCACTGAATTATTAAATGTACATGTTATAAAATCATTACAGCTCACTGCGTTGACTCACTGCTGTGGTAAAACAATGTACTCGAGCCCATTATCCGTCACACAACATGAGCCAGCTACATTTTCTTACGTCATTCATTATTCAGGCACTGACTGCACTGTGCTGTTATTGAAACTGATATAAAGACACCCCACTAGTTGAGGTTAAAGCGAACAAGTTCCAGACGCCCTACAAACATTTTCTTTTAAGGAAGGCAAAAAAGGAAGGCAAATCCGCAGCTCCTGAAAGTGCGCGCAAGAATGTTGATTCCGTGATTCGCGCCACTTTTGGACGCAAAATAAGTGACGCGTTTTCAGTGTGCTCGGAAATTATACCGTGATCCATGCCTGTCTGGCCAGAGAAGTCCGGACAGGCTTGTTTGAGACAAACGAACGATACCTTTTCGGAGGTTGAATGACTTTCTTCCAGAACGCGTGCAAGGCTTTGTTTCTGACAGAAAAACACTTAAGTAACTGCATGACTATACTATCTTCTGTTTCTTGCTTTAGTGAGCCAGTTTGCACCTATTCAAGTGAGGGGGCACACAGTTACGATGGGAAGCCTTACACTCCCTCTGCCTTTGCATGGTGCCTCACTTTCATAGAAAAAGTGCACTAATTAGTCGTGGCAATACTCACTTCTGCTGGAGGGCTCAACTTGCTTGCCAGGTGCAGTTTTGCTTTGTACAAGCACAGCCTGCCCTGCCTCAAGATGTATGAAGTCATTCAACTCTGTATTATGTATTAGACTTCAGGAGAAAATCGCATCGGAAAATAATAAATTCATTCATGCTGGACAGGCACACACTGTTTCAATTATATGTGCAGGTATCTCCACCCATCTTCTTCAGGGTTGTTACATCCAAAGCTAATTTGTGACCTGCTGCATTATTAACTATGGTCATCTGTCATAAAACACGTCGTCATACTGGAACGTCTTGCACTAGGTCAGAAAACGCTTTTTTGCAGTAGGGATAAAATAGGTGACTGGAATACTGTCATCCGTAATCCGACACCTTGATATTCCGTGGGCTTACAAGCATGATTATTGCGTACCGTGATTTTTAGCAGAAACTGCTACTACAGTGTGGTTAGCATCGCTCATGGCACCAAAATGACTAACGATTGCACGTCGAAAAACACTGCTGAAATAAACTGCAGTTCATGAAACTGCTAACACTGCAGGCCATGCACACCTGCCTTAGTTAATATTACCGTGAAAGTAGGAGTATCCGTCCCAAAAAACCACACTATAACATTTTTTTTGTTGCTTCACTCTTCGTGTCAAAATCAACCGTCAGATGATTGACATAATTTTTCTGTACGATCTTAGCCTTGATTATGACAGAAAGTTGGCACCAAAAAAGAGATGTGTGCATTTCTAAAAATCGATGCCCTTTTTATCCCCGGAAAACATGTGTCATGCTCAAACAAAGTCGGTTCTCGTCCATAGGAGAATAACTTTTTTTTTCTTTTGAATCACGTGGCCTTACCTGGCGACTGACAGGCCGCGATCGCTTGCCGAGCCGTCATTATCTATTTGCATTTAATCATTCGACAGGCTCTAGCCCCTTTTACATACTTCTGTGGGGCTCTGAGGGAAGTGAGGAGAAACGAAGGCGGGTTGAGTTCCTGTTCTTGTCTTGCATGACGCTGCCTTTGAATTGACCGTACCCTCTTCGGCGATCTCCTCCACCTTCCTTCCTGCTTCCCTCTTACTGCACTGATTTTCGCGAGCATGAAGTAATGGCCAGGTTGGTTTGAAATGACGCCACACGTGACGAACGAGCTTATCTGGAATGCCCTGTCACTAACTGCCCTACAAAATATAGCGAATGCATACCCCCAAAACATACAAACAAGTAAAATAAAATGACAGTGTGCGCTTTTTTGTTTGCCTGCACGTGCATGTGCTAAGTGTGGCATGGAGACTTCGCAGTTGACCCAATTTAAAGCTTTTGGCAAACGCATCAAATGTTGACAGACGACTTACCAGCGAGCTGTCGCCATGTGCAAATCCTGTTAGAGGCCCTTCCTTTTGTGACAGGGGCACATGAAAATGTTTCCACCAATTTGCATCACTCGTCTTTTTCAAATAAGAAAAAAACGATGGCCTAAGGCTAGGCTTGATGCTCCGGCTACACCGAGTCACCGACTGCTCCGCGTTGATTGCACCGGCGCGTTTGTTTACGTCTGGGCTGCAAGTTGTGCGGGCAGGGCTAGTTTAGTCGATGCAGTCGGTGCGTTGGCGCGCTGGAACGAGAATTTATATCGTCTATATGTGCGCAAGTAAGCAGAGCAGATGATCGTTGTAACTGTTGTAACCACGCGCACTGTCTCTCTGTTAGCAGCAGAGTTTGGTAACAGCCATCAGCAAAATAAACATATTGAAATGACACGGCCACGCTTTCTCCCTGTGACCGCGATGGCTGAAGTATATGTTCGGGTATACGTACGGTATCTGTTTTGTAGCTGCATGCAACCGCCTTGTCCTGCTCACTCGTCATAATTAGCATAATTCCACCCTAAAAGTGCTGATACATTTAGTGCTGATACATGAAAAGACGCAAGACTAAGACGGCGCCCGTCCGCTTCACACGATTACCCCATCTGGGTAGTTTTTTGCTGGCTTGGGAACATACCTAACCAGGAACTCCATTGAGGAATAAAAGGTATATAGGTTCTAAATTCTATTTGTTACTCCTCATACTGGCTACTGAATTTTTTTTCTAATTGGGGTACTGTATTAAAAATGCGGTTTATCGACAATTTTACGGCATACCTAGAGACTGTTTTTCTGTAGAGAGTTTCTAAGACACATCACTCGTTAAAAGTAGATTTCCGGCTAGTTTTCGTTGCCATTGCACCTGCGATTTGCAGGCCGAGCAACAACCGCCAAAAACTTCTTGTCTCATTGAGCGAACCATATTGAGTCCAATAAAAATAGCGGTAAACTTGGGAAAAGGCAATTTCGGCACATATGTAAAAAATATTGCACATCGCTAACAGCCTGCAGCGCAAATGCAACGAAATTCTGGCAACAATGCATCGTGACTGAGTTGTGTTGAACGCCTGCAAAAACGTTGAAATGGCCTTGCAATTTGACTAGACTTATTAAAACTTTGGATGTAATGCAGCATTGGTTCTTTTTGAGTGTCCGCGCGACAACACAAAAGTAGGAATGACGCCCCAATCAACGCAATTGTCGTTACGGCTGTGAGAAGTGAAGTTTAGTGTTCCCAATTGGTTCCCTTCAAACAAATTTATTTATTTTATTTTATTTGTTTATACATACTGCAGCCCAATTGGGCTATCGCAGGAGTGGGTTGGTACATAGAATGCAAAACACTTTTCTGCACAGAATAACACATAAAAAAACACAACACATTTAAATTCACTTATTCATCAAAGTTTAAACATAATAGATAATAAGTACAGCAAACATTGAAATTATGCAAAACTGACATAACACAATCAATTTAAATTCGGCAAAACATTTTCATTGACATGCACAAACTAAAATTGCCAATATACCGCCGAAGCGCCAACGCATAGGGCAAGAAATATTTATCAATCCGCCATTATCTATTCTCTCTTACTGAGGCAAAAAGTGTGGAGGTTGTAGCGCGTATTCGATGGCGGCAGACGCAAAAAGAAGGAGTTTAACGTGAAGGGTTCCAACTTCGATGACAATGCGATATGCGGAGTTCAGTCGTTCTAAGTAATGTGCTTCCGTCCAACAAGAAACCAAATAACAGTTGTTATTGTGGGGACTACCAAACTCATCACGGGCGGTGCACTGACAAATCACGCTAGTGTGGTCTTCCCATACAGCGCAATTTCAAACTCGTTTCCATTCGAAATGCGAGGGCATTAGGTACGTTGCTAGCCCTAAGCTGTGACCAGCCTCCACTGCAAAGTTCTGTCTAGAAAGAACATGCCAGCGAACGCACCCAAGCACGCTACTTTCGGTTGCTTTGGGAGCGGCGATTACGATAACGTCGAAACTCATAGAAACAAGCAGCAGCAGCGCGTGCACATATTTTCCAGATCACGATAACGTCGAACCTCATAGGACAAGCATCAGCAGCGTGTGCACACATTTTGCAGATCATATGAACAAACATGTTTTCACAATCACTCACTCACTCAATCACCCACCCACGCGCCAACTACACATTCAACAACTCACTCACTCACTGATTCACTGACTCATTCGCTCAATGACTAACTCACCCCGACTACCCACTCTCACTCCCTCACTCACTCACACGCTCACTCTCTCAACCACCAAACCCCACCTATTCTCGCACTCACTCACTCACTTACAAGTTACGCTATCCGCTTGCCATGAATGCGACCAATTCCCTGCACCTCACATTACGGAGCGCAATGTAGTATCCTAGCAGCCGTCAGTACCTGTACACAAGTATGCGCTATTGCGTGCTCACGACAATCAACATGTAAGGCTGAAACTGTGAGGAACACTTGATTAGGATCCCCTCTTTTCCGCAGCTAGCCAAGCTAGCCTGGCGGCGACTATAGTGTTTTGGCTAACCACAACGACAAATACAGAACTGAAACAGCGCAGGCAGTTTTGCATTCATTAGGATCTGGTTGAAGACCATGCACGGACGAAGTGAGAAGGAGAAACGTGGGATCCGAGATGTCAAGTTCAACCTGCACACTAAGCTTTTTACACCTCTTTCGGCGGACAAGGGTTTTGTAAGAAAGAAAACTTGTCCAATGCCGAACAAACTTTGACAGGTGTTTTTTGGCTAAAGAGGGATGTAATAATTAAAAAAAGGGTGTTCGTGTTAACACCCCCAAAAAGGGTGTAAAGTTGATTAACACCCCAAAAATAAGGGTGTGGGCAGTGGCGCAACGCGTGAAGGTGTGGATGGGACGACAGCTCAGCATGACATACAGACACATTCAACAGGCAGAAGTCACACTTTCACCACAAATTAATTGTGCAAGGAAACCAACGGGGTGCTTGTGTACAGTGAGTGCATACATACTTAGAAACGCATCTGCTCTTTTTGCTTTTATGCCAGCAGAGAAAAGCAGTCACCCCCCAGAAAACAACGATTGAGTCGGTTGGCTGTCATTTGTCGCCAGAAACAGAAACAGAAATTTTAGAGTTGATTTTGAAATCATGCATTTTAATGGTGAGCATATACAAAGCTGCATGCGTATTGCAAAAGCTTTACATTGGCAATGTAGTTCTGTTCATATAGTCACGAAATTTAATGAAATACCGAAAGAATATTCCCCGCCATTTCAATACCCTTTAAAGGGTGTTGAATATTTCAGCACTTTTTTTTCAATAGGGTATAAAGCTTCAAATTAGGGGTGTGGAAACTAACAAAGAAAACTCTAAAAAAGGGGGTATGAAAAAGTGTGTAATAAGCCACCCCCAACTGATAAAAAGTGTGTAGAGACCTCCAGCTTTGGAAGTATTTTATACCCGGTTACACGGGTGGACTGAAAATTTTCTACAAAGCGGCGGAGGGATATTTTGTGCCTCACGATATTTAAAATCAATAGGATTTCGCATAATTTCTTACCAGTGAAGCTGTTTAGGCCTGAGCTAGTTGCGGTAGCGTTGGCAAAACAATAATAAGAAAAAGAACGGCGCTGTTTGTAAAGGGTGCCCCAGCGCAGATGAAACCCGCTTAGGAGCCTGTTCGAGTGTGAGCAAAAGGGGGTTCATGCACATGCGCATCTCTTACTACTATACCATTTCAAAGGTACGAGTATACTTGGGATTTTAAAACAGAAAAGAAACAACAGACTTGGGGTCGACCTAGCTTGTTTCCCTCTTGTATACACCGGCAGTGAGGGGCACACACTGGAACTGCCTTCTAAAACCCTGTGAAAATTGGCCTCACCCCTCAGTACTTAGCCTATCCTAGCAAGAGCATCGCTAAACCTAACAAAGCGTAATAAGGCTCACCAAAACCTAGTAAACCTTAGCAACACCAGAAGAAGCTAGGTCAACACCCCGATCCACTGTTTTCTTTTTAAACGAAACGCGTATTTCACGCCCTTTCTACACTCTACATAAAGGCAAGCGTGTAGCAGTCAGTCAACACCCTTTTCGCCACACAAATATAGTCTTTTTGATTTTAAAAGTTCAAATTGATGTTTCGCGTGGCATGGCTAAACTTGGGCCATGAGGTGAACCGTATGTAGAAACGATCGATCATTGCAGAATAATTTTTTTTCCTTTTGAACTTTTCTTACGAGTAGAGGAGGTATGAGGGGGTGTATTGTACTTTACAGTGCAATAATTCATGTAGGCATGGCCTTAACAAATCAAGTTCTTAACCCCTTTTTAATGCCCTGTCAACAGCCCAAGAAAAATGAAGGGTGTTGAAGTTCATCAGCATACCTTTTTCCACAAAAAAAAAGGTTTAGAGTTTGAGTGCGAAAAGGGTGTTGAGAGTCAGAAAAGGGGTGCATTGGCCTCCAAACACCCTTTCTTTACTTATGAAAAACTCTCGTTTTGCAAATTGCACGTATGCACACCTCGAGAAAAAAATGCCCAGTGATCATGCAAAGTCATTAGTGAAAAACCGATCAGTTTTCGGGATTGCGCTGTGTACGCACACTGAACGCTTAATAATCCGAGTCTGGGCTGACCAGAGAAGCCCTCCACTGCTCGAAGGTGAGGTTGGGAAGGGGGGACAGTCTGGAGTTCATTGGCGCTCTCATATGATGTGGTAGTTGGTGCCACGTTGGGGTCAGTAAGCGCAGAGAAAAGGTCGTTGGGTGGGGAATATAAGATGGTGGCGGGTGGGATGTGGGTAGGCATTCGTATGGAGCCACCACCAAGCTGTAGCTTCCTCTCGGGAGAGGCACGACCGTGTTGGTGGGAGGCTGCGGAGAGTCTGCTTGTAATGGGAGAGAACCTCTTTGATGCCAAGGTGGGTGGGGTTGATATTGAGGGGGTAGATACTTTCGACTACCGAAAATAGCTCGGTGTACTAAACCGCGAGCCGCGACTGGGGCTGCTTCGTTGTGCATACGATGCGGATATCGGGGGAAGGGCTTTTGTTTGAGGACCGGACGATCCGATGCAGGAGAGTGGACTGTGGGAGTCGGCAGACAAATCTACTCCACAATATGCATCGCATTACTCAATTGGAGGTGAACACTTTTCTATGCGCTGGCTGTTCTCCCATAGATCAGGATACATGGGAGCAGTCAATTGTTTTTTGCTCTTGTCTACCAGTCGTCGCTATGTGTTTTTTTTGTTCCAACTCTCTGACACCTCTCTAAAGTACACGGCGCCAGTTTGCTTTTCGCTCGCATTTTCTAACACATGTTCACAAATCCACCTGGTTTGTTCCTACACGTTACACACAGCCGTATGCGCAATGACGATGACCGCACTAGTATAACCACTGCCACCACAGGCACCTTGTAAACGCTTTTTTCTGTATCGCGCAATGCGAGCTTGGGAAGCATTGTGATCATCATAGATGTGGTTGGCCTGCCTTATACCACGGGTTCGTATCCTGCTTGGAGGATCTCACCAAAGTTTTTTTATGCGGAGGCTTGTCAACGTCTACCTGTTTTTTGCAACAGAATGCTTGGGTATGTGGCCTGGCATTTCCGACATACGCTTCCTAGGAGGGCATTGATTCAATCTATGAATCCATAATCTGTGTAAAATTTGGGTATGGGCCGGGAAGAGGAAGGAAATGGAATAGTATAATCGTCGATACATGCTGTTTTTGTTGTTTCCAAAATTTAAAAAATTATCCAGCTATGTGAAGAATATTGGTGTGTCGTTAAACGTTCACCGCATGTATAAAAGTTGCAAAATGGAGCTCACAGACAGAGAAAAAAAGAAAGTTCTAGTATCGCTAGCAGTGTTAGAAGCCATAATGGTGGCGCTTAGAAGCGTTGTACGAAAGGCCTTCCTGCATGAAAGCCGCCTGCAATTTCTTGATTGGGTATTTCAGAGTGTTGTGTTATACCGTTCTTGCACTTTCAGTGGCAAACAATAATTGCTCTCTTGTAAAAAATACATGAGCGTTGCCTATTGCTGTCGTCTGTGGCAGCTGGAATTTGCTTCTGCGCCCTCACAGGTATGCGATGACAGGCAGCATCTAGATCACTTAGAAAGGTTGTTCACCCGCATTCCACTTGGATGTGTTCACTGCCCGATGCTGCTAACGATGGGTTGATCTAAAGGTGCAAACAAAAATTTTGAACCTGTTCTGTAGACAAC
>JABSTR010002576.1:0-35759 GCA_013339765.2 Haemaphysalis longicornis
ATATATTACCAAAGAAAGAAAAAGTAATTTCTTCAGGTTTCAATTATGGTCCCGGTACACTACTTCCGATGATGTTGATGGCGTTTGTAGAATTGCCACAAGCAATCTATGGCCCGGGAGCTGCTGCTTCCGGAATTTCGTTGCACTGGGATGAAAACAGCGGTGTAAACATTTCAAAAACGTGTTGTCACGGGTAGCTATCTTGTGTTGGCACTGCGTGACGAAAAGAAACGGCAGCTAAAAAAGTTACCAGGTACAAAATGGTGACGTTCTTTATCGGCCGTGTAACATTACAGCCTGAAGGGGCGCAGAAGAAGTATCACCAACGCCTTAGCAGATATGCGAAAATATCATAAATCAGGCAAGCGCGTCGCTGTAATTTATGTAATTAAATCTTCCTTACTCATTGTAGATTCAAACGCTCTCCAAAAGGACGTTTTATTTTTTTATTTTTTATTTTTTTAAAAAGGCCGAGCGCTTTTTCAGTGCAAAGGCGTGCGAGAAAAAGTTGCCATAATTTTATTTGACGCGGACACGTCATTTGGACGTCGTAAATAAGCTCTGTTCACTGTTACATGCGGAGAGTATTGTGCCCTAGTTTATTTTTATGAAGCCATATACACCAATAGTAATATAAAAACCATTTTATGTAAGATCGAACAAAATTGCTAGGAATACCCATAGGCAAACTCCGCGCACTGAACAGCCAGCGCATCTGTAACGACATTAGAAGCCACCGGTCGCGCGACCTCTACGCCGGCGGCGCGCCGCGATTGCGCTGCCAATGCTATCGTGTTTCTGCAAACCGCGAGATGACACTCCAGACAGACGACAGCCGTGCCGAACTCAACAAGAGGGAGGCTGGTGTTAATCATGAATGTTACTTCACGTGAAAACTTTACCACTTAAACGCACTGTAATGAAGTTTACAAATCGCCACAGAATCCAGACTATTCAACGTGCCAGAGAAGTCACTAGCTGAAACGACGACGCAAAAACCCAGTTACTAAAAACGTTACCTAAGTTTTTGCTACACCTACCGAAAATGACAAGCAGTGCCCATGGAATACAGAAAAATACAAAATCCAAACTTGGTTTTATGTGCTTTACCTGGACAATACAACGCGCGTAAAAATGCAATTTCTTTATGAAACCACTGTATACTCATTACGGCAACGGAAGTACCTCACATGTGCACGCGTTTTCATTTTACGCCTGAATCTCAAAACGGGCGTCGCAATGGCAAACCGAATCCTCTAAAGCACTTCAAATTTACCCTACGACACCGGGTATCGGAGAACGGTTTTGGCGCTGGCTTCTTACGATGAAGAAAAAGTCATAATTTTGTGGTTCTTACTATTTGTTTGCAATCATTAATTTTTACAGTCTGCTTTCTCCCCCTCTTTCCCTAGAAAAAAAAACAAGAAATCCAGGGGCTTACCTATCTGTTCGTGTTCAACCGGGCTATGCCCGCAATAGACACACCAGCCGGCTTGACATGGCACCGCTGCTAAGCTTGCGTTCCCGGTAGCCCTAATAAACCCATCGCATTCGCAGTTATTTCCAATATTAGACCGACCTCGAAGCCCACATTTGATGTCAGCGGAAGCGAACGTGGTCACGAAAGTGTGAACACTCGGAACTTAGTATGAACTACACAGACCAAGAGTCAAAGCGCGGGACCCCAACTTGCTCCGCGCTGATATTCCGTCATACTGCGCACATGCGCGGTAGAGACAAATCACCAGACCACAAATCGCGGCATGCGAACATTTTTCCACTCCTACTGCACATGTGCGCGCAAGATTTTTATGAATGTTTTTCGGCTTTCGCAGCGAAAGTGTGTGGTCTATGATGGACCACATCATACCATAGCAGTGAACTACGCACAGAGATTCGGACCTCGACGGGGACCCCACAATCATCACATGGCCGAAGACAGCAACATCTACAGTAACACCAACCGAGGAACGCGAAGAAGTTCAAGGAGATTGTAAAAATCTCAGAACAATGGTCAAAGCTCTCTTGCAAAAATAAAGGTCGCTGAAAATCTTGATTTCCATCCGCAAATAGGGCACAATTTAAGTGTACATCATGATGCCAATAGAGATAGCCGTCAATCAGCAACCCTAGGTGAGTGACTTCCAAAAAAAAGGACAAGACACCACCGACAGGGTCTACCACTGTCGGCAACACACAGGTGGGTTAGAAGGGCGGGGCGTCGCACTGTTCATCGAATGCTCTTCTCCTGAGACTTTGAAGCCCCTGCAGAGT
Source organism: Haemaphysalis longicornis (assembly GCA_013339765.2). Classification (NCBI taxonomy): domain Eukaryota; kingdom Metazoa; phylum Arthropoda; class Arachnida; order Ixodida; family Ixodidae; genus Haemaphysalis; species Haemaphysalis longicornis. The sequence goes on from JABSTR010002576.1 coordinate 2,275, forward strand.
TCCGGCTGGAAAAAAGTTATTCCTAATGCACAAGTAAAATCACTTTCGCAGAGCATCCAGAAGCACCTAACCAGAGATGGAGCATTGCGATACGAAAAAAAGGCTTCCGTAAAAAATTGACAACCCCGACCACTCCCTCTGCTACAGACGGTATTTCATCACTAAAAAAAAGGTGCCACCCAAACCTCCCTCCCTCAACTAGTCCAGAGATAAGCTTGGTGGCTTTGCGCGCACCTTTAAAGGCATTCCACTAGAAATGTGATACCTCCAAAAAGTGCTGGGAAGCGCCTCGCGCGACCAACAGGTGTCGATGACATGCACGTCTTGCCCACTGTGCACAGGCGCCAGGCGTGTATTACCATTCATAAAAACAGGGGTGCATCACGCCCACGAGGGAGTCAACGACTCGATTACGGGCTGACGGGCTCCCGCAGACTCAATGCATTGACGGTGGCAGATTGGTACCCAATTCGTTTGGTATTAATAATAGCCCAAGTTCGTTTCAACGAATGATGGACAGGGTACTAGGGGACGCAGAGTGCAATCATGCCCTTTCGTACCTGAATGATATCACTGTATTTTTTCTTCCGTCCAGAAATACCTGCAACAGTTGCAGACCGACCGTCTTGTATCGCATGCGTGATCAAGGGCTTACCGTTCACCCCAAAAAAATACACCTACTCACAAGTAAGATCGACTTGCTGGGGCTTGAATTCGATAAAGGCACCCTCAGGCCCAACTCACATAAGTTAGAAGCGATCATAAGTTACCCCCAACTCAGTGGCGTGAAAAGCCTACAACGGTTCCTCGGCATGCTCGGAGGTTATTCCGTAAAATCACTACATAAGGACCACTTTGTTCCGCAAAGCGCTGTGATGTTGGAAGGGCTGAATGACATGCTCAAGAAAGGATTCATTGGGAATGGCATAAAAAGCAACAAGCTGCCTTCGAATCTCTTTTGAAAACCATGTCCAAGAAGGCATGTTTACAGTTTCCGGAGTTAAAGGGCTCGTTTTAATTAAAGACAGACGCCAGTGATGATGTCCTTGGTGCTGTACTCCTGCAGTAATCCAGCAACACAGTACAGCCAGGTGTTTTTGCAAGTCACGGGCTCGCACCTACAAGCCGAAATTCCTGAACCACTGGCAAAGCCTGCCTTCCCATAATTTTTGCTAGAAGAAATTAGACATATTGTACGTAGGTCGTGAGTTTACAATTAAGACAGATCTTCAGCCATATCCTGGCTACAGCGACTATATAATGTGAATGCACGCCCGGCACGTCGACCGCTCGTGTTGCCGCGCTGTAAGTATACAATAGAGTTACAAAAGGCTCACCCAATACCGTTGCACGCGGACTTTCACGCGCTCCAGTTGAAAGCACTACGCAGGTAGATCCAGAGGAACCCAAAACGGGCGCCAAGCATCGCTGCCGCCGAGGTAACCGCGCATATGCACTGGGGTACGTTGGTAAGCAAGGAAGATGCCTTGAAAGCCCAACAAAAGGATGGGTTCTGCGTAAGGTTATGGACAGGTTGCCTGCCGAGAAACCAGCCAACACTATAGATTGAAAGGAATTCGGCAGGCATGTGGAAAATGAACAGGGTTTGTATCTTTAACACAATGGGATAAAGGGCATCACCAATTCCTGGCCTGTTGCCTGAACACTGCGTAAGTAGTACATCAGACTCTTTCATTCCGCCGCCTTGGCTGGCGAATTGATCGGTGAAAAGAAGTACGACAATTTGTGTAGAGCAGTTAACTTGTTCAGGCATGCGGCAAGTTACGCTTCGCTACACCCGTTCGTGCACTGGGTGTCAGAAAGCAAAAGCGTTTGGTGATTTTCCGCTTGGTAGAATTAACCAAGAGAAAGTGCAGCCGCGCGGCAAGTCGTATCCTGCGATGTCATGGGCCCCTTCCCTAGATGCAACAGGGTAATCAATTCCTGGTCGTGGTAACCGACAATTTTTGCAAATAGATCGGATTCTTTGCAACACGCTAGACTACTTTACAAAAATTATGGCAACACCTTTTTGGGGTTTACTTCCGCTTCTGGTATCCGGTACCGCTATTTACGGACAATGCCTCATACTTCAACTGCATGGCTTTTATAAGCTCTGGAGGCTTTGGGTATACACCCCGTCGAGACATCCGTCTGCAACCACCGGTACAATATCACGAAAAGAGTTAATCGAAACTTGAAGTCTATGCTTGTTACTTATCGGGTCCTATTTGTCAAATAGAAAATAGACCGTCAGTATAAACAACATATATGCCGAAATAAAACTTGTTTCTTCTGGCGTCCGACAAGGAAGCGTGCTCGCTACGTTGTTATGTAATATTTACCTTAACGACACTGTCAATATCAACCGGGATGGAAGACATTATCTATGCTGATGATGTGACCGTTTCCTGCTGCAGTGGAGGCGTTCATGGTCTGATACATCACTTTTATACATTGATGGTCACGCCAGAAAAATGGTCAGTCTAATTGCATGTGGGAAAATAAAAAAAAAGCAATAATATATATTCCGCCAAACCAACCAGTTCCCTGCTCCGAACAGATTATGTTTAATTCTCGACAAATAGAAATGGCAGACTTTTTAATTGTCTTGGTGAAGTATTTTCATCCACCGTGTCATGGGGAAATCATGTGACCAATATCCTCTCGCGCTTGGCGAGGATAACTGGTGTCGTTGGCTGCATCAGATATTTTCCCAAAATCTTAAAGCTACTATTGTATAACTATTCATTCTACTCTGATATTATCTTCTTTTAGCTCTATGGGCACTGCCACACACTTAGTACTACATGAAATTCTTCTGTTGCAAAACGTTTCTTGTTATGTTTTAATGTGAAGAACTGCGGCCCAAGCAAATGTCTCTTTTTTAAACCAGGTGTGATTGCAATATATGGCTTGTACAAATACAGCCTGTCTTCGAATTAAAATAGAAACTAAAGGGTATGTAAACCCTGTACGGAATCAGGTCGATCTTGAACAAAAGGAAACAAGTAATCTGCCGATGGGGTGACAGTGCTCGTTTGGAACGGCTGCGGTCCCGTCGGATGATGAAAGTCGTTCGTCGATATTTTATTTATTTATACATACTGCCCATTCCATGAGATATTATTGCGGGAAGGGCCAAATAATGCAACCCTAAACCAATTACAACATAAAAATATACACTTACAACATTATACAAAATTTAAATAATACAATACCGAATTTGCGACTAAGCGTGCTACAGTTACGTTTTAGTACACCACAACAATCACGTTGCATCAAACATTATCAGAAATACTAAAAACGTAACATTATCCGTAATAAGTAGCTGTTGTTATGATTAAAAACACCTACATCCGGAGGTTAGTTTCCAACACAGACAGAAAAGTTTCATACGTTGGACTGTTTCTTACGGAGGAAGGCAAGGTATTCCATTCATGTGGGGTGAGAGGAAAGAAAGAGAACATAAATAATGGGTGCGGCATTGGTATTCTCGAAGCCTTTGTAAATGCGTGTGTCGTGTTAGTCTGATTTCTGTTTTTGATATATACTTGAAGCTATCTGTTTAAGTGCTTTCCTACCAATTGGTATAACATTTCCTGCCGCGCAACATTTGTTCTCCATTTGCGTGTGATAATTGTGCTTTTTTGAATAGTGCAGTGGGCGAATCAATTGTGCTGTATTTGTATAAATAAACCTAATAGCCTTCCTATGCACCCTTTCAAGTCGGTGCATGAGTGTGTTAGTATAAGAAAACCATATGACGATTGCGTAATCCAAAGTTGGCTTTACGAATCTAATATAGGCGAGTATTTTGTTTTTGGCGGTGCCTGCCTCAGTTGCCTTCTCAGAAAAAATAGTCAGCGTAAGGCAGCTGCTGCGACTTTCGCGACATGCGAAACCCATCTAAAGTCCTGTGTTAGAGGTACGCCCACAGATTTCTGTTCATTCACGGCTTCCAGGGGAACATTATTTACGGTGTAGCAAAAATTTATTATCTGATGTTTTCTGGTTTTTCTTAGCAGGGATGTTTTTGTTGTGTTCAGGGTGATCTCCCAATCGGACCACCAATAGGACAGTGTTTGCAAAGCGCTCTTAAGTAATAGATGATCTTGGGGGGAATTTATTTCTGGGAGAACAATACAATATTCTGAAAATTGTCTTATGTTAACTCCAATGTGTTTAGGAGAATCATTGATGAATATTGAAAACAAATTATGTGCAAAAACAGTGCCTTGGGGTACACGCGAAGCGATTTTACCTATTGAAGACCTTCCTTGATGAATGTGAACGCTTTGTGATCGGTCAGACAAGATGTCTCTAATGCAGTCACTAATTAGCCTTTTCCTATTGCTTCTAGTTTCAATATTACTTTTAGGTGAGGTAGCCCGATGAAGGCTTCCGAGTAATTGAGCGCTATAAATCCCGTTTCTTTCTGGCGGTCAACGCTTAATGAGAGGTCATGTCAATTCAAGAAGCTGGGTGACGGTTGACACACCTTGCCGAACACCATGCTGAAATGGTCATAACACCCGCTCATGGGCAAGACAAGTTGTTATGTGATTCCGGATAACATGTTCAATCAGTTTGCATGTCGCTCTTGTTAGGGAAACTGGTCTGAAGTTGGAGGTATCTACTTAGCTGCCGCTTTGGTTCTCTTCTGCGGGTAGCGAACTAGTTAACAATGATTTGGTAAAAATTATGCACAGATACTCGGTCATGCATTCAGCGTACCTTTTGAGAAATGTATTATGTATATTGCCAGGTACATCCTCTTTTTTTGTATCTAGCATTAGCAAAAGTGAAAACGCCGCTTTCGGATATTATAGGGAGATGAATTTGCCAATTAAAGGAAATGCTCGTGTCAGAAAATATTCCGTTATCTTCAGTAAAGACTGAGGCAATGTTGGAGTAACATTTTTTATGGTTACGGTAAATCCAAAATTTTGCTTGGATGTTTTCGGAAACGTTGAGAGTGTACGACTAGAATACATTCACTTGGCTGATTTTATTTTTGTTTTCGTACTCGTTAGCGCTAATGTAAGAGTGTTTCTAAGTTCAAGGCCACATTTGGCATTGAGCTGTTTTCTAAGCCTCTTAACTTTGCGTTTTGCATGGATTATGTCTGGCGTTATCCAAGACTTGGCAGCACGCCAATGGTGCCGAACTGTCATTTGCAACGCCTGTTCTTTACGCAGCTCCTCTTCCTGGCCTCTCCGCTCGCAATTCATTGCGAGCTGGTTCATGCTGCTGTTATGAACCCTTGCCTCTCGATACAACTCACCCCGGTATTCCCAGCCACCCGGACGCAGGACGTTTCGGCTATACCGGATCGTCCGCACAGAACCCCTGGCCAGTGCCCCTCGGCGCTGCCAGAGGAGCATCATTTCGCAGCCCGGTTTCTACATTGGTCACGTGCCACCGACTCGACCCCCACGTTACATCACCCCAATAAAAGGCTCTGCGCTATCCACACGCTCTTCGGTGGGCTCGGGAGCACGCCAGCGATGGCCAACCCACTGGTCGGCGCGTTTTACTAGTTTTGGTTTCGAAAATTGGGGCGATCCCAGCGGCAGGGTGCTGTGGCGTGGCCCTTCCATTTCCCTCACTGTTTCTTGCTTTCCACACCGTCATCAGGCTTCCTCGCCTCCCTCACTGCGTGCTGCAAAAGCTGACCGCGCCAATATTCTCTCAGAGTTCTTTCTCTCAGCGCGCACGGCGAGACCAGTTGGGGGCGTGCGTGGAGAGACCGTGCGGGCGAATGGCGGGGGTTGCCTAAACGCCTCCACGGGCTGAAACTTTCGCTTTATTAGAAAATATATTCGAACGAATTCTAAACACGGGGCCGCGGACGAAGGAGCATCGCCAGTCCTGCGGAGCTCTGTGGTGCAGCAATACAGGGCGGAACAGTTCAACAAAATTTCTCGTCTTCTCTAAAGATGACAGGTAAGCAAACAAGCTTTGTATAAGTTTTAGGAAATTCCAAAAAAGCCGACCCATGGCACTTTTCTGTTTTCAAACTACTTCGTGCATGTAACGTGAAGTTAAGAGACATGTCCATCGTCTTGGAGTGGAAACTAATGCGCAAATATATCCCAGCTCTGCAGGTGCGCAAAGTTTTATTGGAAGTAAACGCACCTTCGGCGCCCACGCTGTTGCTCGTAAGGTATTTTTTTGACCGCAGTGCCGTTTTATGATTGCCTTATTAACTGCTTGAACGGCGATTCATGATTCTTATCAATGTATTTTTTTGTTGTTGCTGTCTGGTGCAGCTGATTTGAGGCTTGGTTAGGGGCCCAAGTCGAAGACGGTTTGCGACTTCGTTGGACGTTTCCTCTGGTGACTCTCCTCAACGCCTCCGAAGTCATCACGCCGCACCTGCTCACAAAGAAGGCACGCTAAACTACGCGCTTCTTGTTGACTGCGTACCTACTACCACAGCCACTGGTGGCGTGGACGCCTTGCGCCCTAACCAATTTTTCCTGCGCTATCTTACTCCAAAACGGATACTTGCGGCGAAACTGTTACCAAACGTTGCTTCAGGGCTCCAAAAATTATGACGTAATATCGCGGTGTTCACTGCCATTTAATTTTCACAGGGAGCCGTGGAAGGTCAACCCGAAATAAATGCGTTGTCTGCAGCCACGATAGCATTCGTTTAGATCATTAAAAAAACAAAAACAATGTAGCATTTTCGGCTTTGCTGTTCAATCCAACTTGCGCGACCGCGCCTTGTCATGTTATTGAGAGTGGGTTTGCGGTTCCGTAATTAGAGAGTTTTTATCATCATCATCATCATCACCATCCTATCTACGCCCACTCTGGCAAAGCCTCTCCCATTATTCACCTATACCTCGGTCCTGTGCCCAATATGCTCTACACCACTTACCTGCCGCAAGATTCATTGATCATCTCGCCCAACGACTTCTGCTTCGCCCCCTGCAACGCTTCATCCTTCTCAGGATGAGGATACTCTCTTCCCGTACCAAAGCGCTGCTCTCTGTCCTTGCATTACCACTTGTCGTGCCCACGTCCATTTCTTCTCTTAATTTACTACCTAATTATGTCTTTTAACACACAGCTTCTTCTCCCTGACCCCTGCTCTACGCTCGTCTCTTCTTGGCCTTATGTTACACCTGTCCTTTTCCGCTCCATTGCCCGCTGAGTTGTTCTAAATTAAGTTAACAACCCTAGTGAGCCTCCAAGTTCTGCCCCGTAGGTGAGTACCGGTAAGATGCAGCTGTCATACACTTTCTTCTTCAGCGACAATGGTAGGCTGCTATTCATTATCTGAGAATGTCTGCCATATGCACCCCACCCATTCTGATCCTTCTATTAATCTCTGCCTCATGGTTGAGATCCGGGGTCACAACTTGGCCTAAGTAGATATATATATCGCTTACCACTTCCCGTGCCTCGCTACCTATCTCAAACCGCTGTGCTGTCCCGAGTTATTGATCATTACTTTGGTTTTCTGCACAAAATTTTCAGGCCCATGGTTCTACTCTGTTCGACCAGTGCGGAAAGCATGCTTTGCAATTCGTCCCCCGAGTTACTTAGCAAGGCAACGTCATCAGCAAATCTGAGGTTACTGAGGTATTCTTACTCCCACCTGTTCCGAATTCAACGTTCTGAATACTTCTTGCAAACATGCTGTGAATAACATGGGAGAGATTGTGTCTCTTTTCTGACACCCTTCCTTATAGTTTTTACTGCTCTCCCTATGGAGGATGATGGTAGCTGTAGACCCATTGTAGATATCCTCTAGTATTCTTACATAATGCTCATCTACCCCCGGTTCCGTAATGCCTGAATGACTGCTGGGGATTCGACCGAGTCAAATGCTTTCTCATAATCTATGAAGGGCTATATATAGGGGTTCAGTATACTCAGCGCACTTCTCTATCACTGATTGATTGTGTGAATATGGTTCATTGTTGAATAACCTTTACGGAACCATGCTTGTTCTTTAGGTTGACTGAAATCTAAGGTTGCAGAAATTCGGTTTGCGATTACCTTGGTAAATACCTTGTAGACGACTGACAGTAAGCTGATCGGCCTGTAATTTTTCAAGTCCTTCATGTCGCCTTTCTTACAGATTAGGATGATGTTCGCGTTCTTCCAAGATTTCGGTACACTTGCGGTCATTAGCTGAGAGTTTTAGCATTAGAGAAATTTAGCTGACCGTTTTTGACGCGCCGATATGCTCCCGTGGGCCCGCTAAGCACAACCGGAGCGTCAGCAGGCAGAAAGGCTTTTAGCTAAGTGATAACCGTACCTCCCTCGACGGGGAATGATTCGCGTCACTGGTCGTGCCCTGTGCGTGGGCAAACCAAAACGTCAACGCAAAGTAAACATACGCATTGGAATTGGGTCACTCAAGTAATGTCACGTACCTTGTTTAGTGCCCTATTTCACCATGTTAAAACGATGTAGTCACTTACACGGTATCATGGCTCTAATAAATTTTGTTAAAGAAGCCGATAACCTTTGGAGTAGCCAAGACAAGGCTGTCTTTTCCTTCGCTGCATAAAATCAGCACCGCGCTTTTGTCGACGTTTTTCTCTTCCATTGCAAAGCTTGTTGAGTGTGGTACCTTTGCCTACTCGGAAGAGCTTTCGCGCTTTCATCGGTCGCGTTTCAACTAAAGAAACGGAGTTCGTAGGAGCGCGCTCACAGCGCGGGGCAGCCATATTGATGGCACGGTAACGTAAGCTGCAGCGACGGTCGGCTAAGAGGGCCCGGTTAGCGGAGCGGGGCCCCGCTCCGGTATCGCCGCTAACGCCTTAGCGCGCCACGCATGCGCAATGGCGCTCCCGCTAGCTATCGGAGCGGAGTCGACCGTCAGAAACGGTCAGCTAAAACTCTCTATTTCAAAGTTAGAATCGTCGTGCCATATCGAACAGGATGAGATAAGAGGCGCTGCTCAGACACGAGCTCGAGGGTAGCTTCGGACAACGTAGCCTAATCTACAAGTAAGGAGCTTGGTACATGCCGCGCACAATACAGGAAGGCTTTTTTTGCGCTTCTTCTGCCCCCACCCCCGCCTCTTCTCCCCGGTACGTGGTTGCGCAATATTTTTGTACGTAAAAAAAATCCAGCAATGAGTGATCAATACCGCGGGTATTGTGTTCTAACACTTTTTTCTCGCAGCATTTTGTAGGTGTGAACATGATTTCTCGAAACAGTATGAGTGTAATGGTCGAATCAACGCTTTCTTTCAGATTTTGCGTTTACTGGCCCGAAAGGCAGGCCTTGAAGCATACACCTGTGTGCTCATTTTTAGATTATAGTTTCCCGATTATGGTTTCTCAACTGAAACAATTTTTTTCAAACGAATAAGACCATTCCTGTCTCGAGGCAAGCCCAAGAAATAAGTCTACATTGAGCGGAACTTTCAAGTTCTTTTCTTTCTTCTCCTATAGAGCCGTGCACGAAAACAAATCTGCGTAGTGACTAGAACTTTCGAAGTTCTTCTTTGGTAATCAATTATTGTGTACCTAAATGGTATGTAGCGCGTTTTTTCGCATTGTGCAAGATTGTATGCCTAAATTTGCATATGTCCTATTTTTGCCTAGAGTCCAATAGTATGTACATAAAATGTACACGCAATATATGAGTGTAGTACATGTGTTCTCATTACTTCGAATAAAAGACCTCCTCATATGAATTTTGAATAAAAGAAACGCAAAAAAATTCCCGCGCCTTCCCGCGAGGGGAACACGAGTAAATGCAGAGCATTGGGGCCTCAGTACTGGTTGAAGGCAGTGTTGCTTTCATCGCTTCTTCCGTGATGCTGGAGTAGCAGACACGAGTAAACGTTGGAGCGAGCGTCAACCAAGGAAGAAAGGAGCAACGCAGTGACTGAAGCACGAGCGACCACTAGCCGCTTTATATTTGCAGCGCGCGCAGTAGAGGGAGAGCAGTACGGGGGCGAGAGCGCGCATGCGCAAGCAGCGCGCGCCCTTCCACGCCCCACCGCGCTGCTATCACGCACCTGTTACGCCGAGACCGGGACGGAGCGAACGGGCTGACTACGACGCATGCGCGCGCCAGCTGCTGTTGAGAGAGAGGAGGGAAGGGGGAGAGGCGCACCTGCTGCGGACGCGGAGCTGTGGACGCCGTCCGACGCAGGAAGAGGCGAGGCTAAGAAATGATCTGCATTTAAAAGAATGTGTGTAACGCTTCATATAATACCGCGACAAAGACAACAATTTGACACCAGAAAACACACTATTACGTGTATGCATTATTCGTTCAATTAGTAACACGTTACTGCGCACACATACCAAACAACCGGCGGCGGTCATTCCGAGGCATCGGCTGCCGATCGTCCAGCTTTTGCGCCTGGTGCCATTCCCCGAGCGGCCCACGAGGCAGCCACCGGCAGCAGGCCCGAAAGTTGGCCGAGCGTCGGATGCTGCGGCCGACGCGCGGCAGCCCGGCTGCCGCGGGAAATTTACGTCAGCAGCACCCGCGACGTTACCAACCTTATTTCTCCACTTACCCCTCGTTGCCATGACTATACATGCAACGTTTTTCAGACGCCACGTACTACTAGCCCTTTCCTGCCCAACAAAAATATTTTAGAAAAAATTCCCACAAGAAAATAAATTTTTTCTATTTACCCCTCCCTAATGATGCAGCAAGTGAAAATAAACAGCTCCGAGTATTTCACACAGAAAACGAACCCACACATATGTGTGGGCTCAGCTTCTATTGGTATGATCTGCGCATAGTAAGAATACCTTAAAAACGGCACGAGGCGCTGAAAATGCATTTTTTCGTATTACTTTTAAGTGTTGTATTTTTTTCAGGAGCACTCATATGATAAATAGCATTTTGAGAAAAAAAATAATAATGGAGATTTCATTAATATAATTACAATGGTAATTAATAATATTATCACATGTAATTACGGAACTAGTTCAAGGTTAAGGCGCAAGAAAACATTACCAACGAGCCAGCACAAAACGGAGAATAAATGAGACACCAAGAGAGCAAGAAAAAATTATCGCTAGCACTGCAGTGCACGAGCCCGCCAGCCAATACCACCCAGCAAACTTTTCGTAACGACAAAGGCCCAGCTCTTACATATGTTTGGGTGCATCTTTCCAGCGTGATGACGGAACGCACACGAAGGGAACGAGTGTATTTTTTAGGCGATCGCATTTTTCTAAGTCCTAGAAGTCGGGTCTTATGCTTGTTATTCAGAAAGTAGGAGAATAGCAAGAAGAAATAGCAGTTTTCATCTTGAAGGCGGCTACCGTGATCGCCCTTGCTGGGGCGCCGTTTTTATAGGGGATACGAAATGCGTTTTGTGCACACTAAATGAACTAGCGCAACCGTAAGAATGTGTAGTCAACGTCAGCTGTGCCAAGTATTACTCTTTTACATGCAGCGGAAAGCTCACAGTTTTGTTGGAAAGTGTGTCGTTCTTTGCTCACTCTTCCCTGCGTGTTTTTCCTTATAAAATTTTCTATATACATTCAAAAGACTGTCTACGTCCTGAAGGAAATAGACTGTGTGAGTCCTGTGTTTCCTCTGTGTTGGAATTGTGCCACCGACTTTCTGAGTCCTCCTAGTGTCCTGTTTGTTTCCGTTCTCCATGCGTCCAGTCCATCTCCCAAAGGCAACACACACCATACGGCCTTTGTGTGCCCCCTGTATGTCTCGAAGGCAACAGACCGGATTCGACCCTTGTGTGTCCCCTGTATTGATATTTCGCCACCGACTTTTTGCGTCCTCCAAAAATCCTTTATGCTTCCCTCCTCTAAGTGTCCCACAAGATTCCACTTCTTGAGTGCCCTTTGCATGCTGTCAAATCACAGCGCCCAACAGCCAGCTGCATGTGGAAAATGTCAGCCAGCTCCACATTCACTGGTTCATGCTGTAGTTGTTTCTGTAAGAGCAAGCTGACGAAAATCACATGAATGACATATGACTCTTGCAAACCTGACCATTTTATTGAGGTTGGATGCATAAGTGCTGCTTCCGCCTGCCACACCAGGTGTCTCTTCATCTTCACCCCTCACCAGATGGGATAGCCTTTGCCACACTGCCACCTGAAATGACAAACGCATTGATCACATATGAAGGGTTTTAAACAAACATGTCTCTGGAACATTTGCTGGTTGTGCTTATAAATATAAAGAAGTGTTTTCATACAAAACTGAACCAAGTATCCTGAAAGAGAACGTACAACTTCTAGGTTTCAAAATTAGCGACACAATTGCGACCAAATAAAAAATTCACAGCATATCCACGGGGTGAATGATGATGAGTGGGCGAAGCTCCTGAGGGGAAATCATCGGTAAAACCCTGACTCTTCAGTGAAAGTTCGCCCACTACAGCTGTGTCCGAACGTAACGTCTAGAAAGTCTCGCTTCAACCGAGCGTCGACACCTTGGGGCTGAGCTCGCCTGATGCGTTTTGCAGACGCCTCACGAGCTCTCACTGCATCGGGGTCTGCCTGCCGATACGCGCGCTTTCTCGCCGCTTCCCGTTCTCTGACGTTTTGGAGATCCTCTTCGCGCCGCAGCCGTGCCGCTTCGCGTACGGCAGGGTCCTCGCGCCGTTGCCGTGACGCTTGGGCCTCTCGTTCTCGAACGCTGGGATCTTGGCGGCGGCGTCGCGCAGCCAGACGACACGCTTCGGCCTCCCGCTCTCGTACGGCAGGATCTTGGCGGCGGCGTCGCGCAGCTTCACGGAGCGCTTCTGCCTCGCGGGCTCGCACATCTGCAGCCTTATCCATCGGGTGACTCCGAGCGCGCGCCAACAGCTAACGGATTTTATTACAACGCTCCCCGCCATCTAGTAAACAATCCAAGAACTAAACTAGAGGTAGCCACGCCATCTAGTAAACAATCCAAGCGCATCTTTTCATCATATACAAGTACCGCCATCTAGTAAACAATCCAAGAACTAAACTAGAGGTGGCTACATACATATGTCGAGGATGGACAGACCCACGCCCTAAGGAGCTTCGCCCCTAAAATGACTAATGAGCATACGAACATCAAATATGACATACTGTTACATGGGCAACACAACCCACAACTATGTACTGTTTAGATTCATGGCCTCCTCATGACGGGCATTCATACAGCCTGGCAAGAACATTTGAGAGATGATATTATTGCAGCGGCACATTGGGGAAAAAGCAAATTGGGGGGGGGGCAGAAACGGCAACATAAAATTGCATGAACATGGAAAGACAGGCATTGATCAGTCGTCACCATGAGTAGTTGCTTGCGTCTACGCGTTCTTTGGAACCTATAAAGGCAAAAGTTTTATTGTGTATTTTATTTACGAGACAGCATTTGCATTGTCTAATTTATTTGTCTGTGCTTGCTGTCACAAAGCAAAATGTACAGGAGCCGTGAAAAGTAATTGGAGGACGGGAGCCGTGGCCGAACCGCATAGAAGCACCGTGTAGCTGCACCGGATGTAAACGAAAGAGCAGAATACGCATGCGCGGCTGCCGACGGTGGTAGTCAACCTGTACTTATCAACCCACTTTTATTAACGTGGGTTTGAGCAAATTATTCGCAGCATACTGGTCTTAGCGATGGCGCTGATAGCAGGGGCAGTATCGGGAGCGTCGCTCACACACTTTCGACGCGCCCGAGCTGGTGGAGAAGCGTCGAAATCGCAGGAATCTGAAGTGACAACTTTTTTACTTATATTTTTAGGTGGGTATGCTATCAGCGCCGTCGCGGAGACCAGCATGCTGCGAATGATTTGCTGGAAGCTGCGTTAAAGCAAGTGGAGTGAGACGTATAGACAGGCTATCGCCGTCGGCAGGCGCACATGCGTGTTCTGCTCCTTTCGTGTGGCGCCGGTGGAGCTACACGGCGCTCCTATGCGCCTATGCGGTTTGGCAACAGCTCGCGGGCTACAATTACTTCTGACGACACCTGTACATCACCATGAACTGACCAACCTCTAGGCTGGCTCCTCACTTTTTGTATTTCCTCGTTTCGATGGGTTCACCAGAACATGTGTAAATAAAGCAGAAGGAAGTGTACACCCCCCATGTGAATTCCATGATTATTTTTAGATACACATATAAAAATATTAAAATATAAAAATAAGAAGGTGCACATGTATGCCAGAGATCTGTGACTGGGTGGTGGGGGGCTCTTCAATAATGATGTCAGTGTCCCTTTCACTGTTGGGGGTTTCTGGCCATGACGCACCCCTAGTGTCGGATTGGTTGCCGGAATATCAGGGAAGGAACATAGTGATTTACTTGAAGAAGGGCTTGCGTTCGGGCTAGTTGGTGTTTCATAACTACTTCTTAAGCGCCAAAAAACTACAGGGACATAGTGTGAGACAGGGATATGCGCTAACTTCTAACTAAATTTTATTGAGCAAGCGTGAAATATATACATGGAAAAATTCTAATCTTTTCTGTTTCTGCAATCACCTTTTTTTCAGGTATATATTTCACGCTTGCTCAATAAAATTTAGTTGGAAGTTAGCGTATGTCCCTGTGTCACTCTATGTCCCTGTAGTTTTTTGGCGCTTAAGAAGTAGCTATAGTGATTTATTTGACTACGATAGCGTCTGGAACGTAACCCGTCGAAAGGAAAGAGCGTGGGTGAGAAATCGCCTTTCCAGATTTTTTCAGTTTGCCGTGCATACTTCCGGGAGGATGACCCATCGTTTCAACATCAGAATCTGAAACTGTGAAACTCACACCCCTTCTTCAGATAAGAAACTATCAGAGTGCAAATTAGGGCTCAGCTCGTATTCGAATTAAAATCGAAGAACCATCGCTCCTATCTGCAGTCGAAGGCCCCGCATGGTCAGCCATCCGAAAGTAACGGCAGGCATAGAGGGAACACTTTCAGCAGCCCCAGAACGCACAAAAATGGTGCCTTATGACATCATGATGGCAGATAGATATAAAAAGGGGATAGAGCCTTAATACAACAACCTCATGTGCTGCTGAAGCACGAGGTTGTTGCTGACACGAGGCATCCGCTGGGCTAACCTTGCGCGCCGTAGCAGACACAGGAATAGAAATAAAAAACAACCATAGAAAATCGTGGTGGATGGCACACTTGCACCCATAATTGCAGCACGCATGCCACGTGGTCACTCACCCCAACAGATGTACAGCGCCCGGAGTGACCATACCCCCCAACCAACGAAAGCTGGGTGCGGTAGCTCTGAACTTTGTGAAAATACAAGCTACTAAATAGATTCGACAGATGGCACAAACAGTGCAAGAGCGCGAACTTTGCACCATGGCACGAATTTTTTAACGCACAACAGAAAACGCACGGTATGTCAGTGACAGTGCGGAGGGGAAATGCGAAAACAAACCAGTAGGTCAGTCACAGTGAAAGGGTTAAAGCGATTGAGTACAGCAAATTTATATCAGGGTTTATGCTTGTCAGTAATGAGAAAAGCTACCGCGGTGAGTAACTTGAGCTGACTACTCTGTAACGTGATCTCGAATCCTAAAAACACACAAGCGTTTTTGCATATGTGTGCACACAGAGCATTCATATTGTTCGGAAATATTGCAGGTTTTTTTTTACTATATCCATCATAACATTGCCGCCAACCACGCCATTTGATTTGTTTACAAAATGTTTTGTTACAAGCACCTGGCCACACCCTGCAATCTTATCCTTTTTTCAGGGAACCATTTTTTCCCCTTTTTCGTTTCTATGCTGCACCAGCAGTCTTGTTTGATATATAAAGGTTGTTGCTTTGCGATCCCTATCCTAGCTTTTCCTGTTTTTTATTGAAAATTTTCTCGATATAAATGAATGAGTGCAAAAAAAAAACACTGCGGCATTCAATTCGCCAACTCTCATCCGTGCAGGTCCCTTTGCTGACTCCTTCGAGGTTTGTGTTTTTTTATGTTCACTGCGCTGCACAAGTTTGCTCCGATATTCTGTATTTTTACAAAAACCCTGCATGATCCGTGGCTACATAACAATATTCCGAACAAAGTCTGATACACAAACCAGAACCCCCCGCAGCTCTTTCTTTAATTGCCGAGTACCCTTTTACAATTAGGACCACCATCAAATTTGCTAGAGTAATTAGCTGTTGGTGGGGGGATACGATGGCCAGTGAGACTCATTACACTACAAGAAACAAAGTGGCAAAAAGGCACACAATACACCCCTTTCACTGCTAGGCACAAGTTGCATCTACAGCATTGAAGTCAATTCACCTATATTCAATTTCTGGCCGCATAGAACTGTTTCACTCATGCAATATAATCCATAATATGCCTTCTGAGTAGAAATCTAAACATCTAGTTCATCGGTAATAGGCGGTAGAAGAAAAATCCCCACACACTGTCTGTGGCCCCCACGCAACTCCCACAGTGAACAAGGGTGCCAAAGTCGTTATTAATGAATTCATAGAGCAAGGACGCCGCCCTGATGCGACAAAAAAATAAGAAAGGGATCAGGTAGTTTCTCACACTCATCGGTTCCTTATTTTTTGTCCCATCCATGCAATGTTCGTATGCCTTAATATCACTAAGGTACCACAAGGATGGCACAATAATTTTCTATGTTTTGATGTTTTCTCAGCCTTCAAAATCAAGATTTTCATACATTTCACAGTCGTAATGAATTCCACTTACAGGTAGGGCCGGATAGATCGAAACAGGACGAAGCCAATTCTTCTGGTAGCTCACAACGTACATCCTCTATGTAAAACACCTGACCCTGTAAAAAAATGAAAGTTCATGTAGTAAACAAGCCGCAAAAATGTGGTATAACGCCGTGAAATACTCGCTCTGACAGGACATGACAGAATTTCTTATTTGTAGGTGCAAGAAAGGCACGTTCAGTTCTTTCAGGCTAAAAAAATAAGCACAGTGCTCACTAATTGAAACGCGACACTGCGAGCGCGTGGCCGCCGGTACATGCAGCGCCGTCCGTGGAGGCCCGTGGAAGCTGGGTGTTGCTTTGTGGTATACCGCGAGGATGAGAGCGTGTTGACCGTAGCTCTGGCTGTGTGCCTTTTTTTTCTGTCGCAATATCTTTCTACCGCAAACTCTACCCCAATAAACAGAACATGGCTTCAGCATTTAGTTGCAAGGATAAGCCATTTTACAACTACCCTGAAGGAAGACATAGACTGGGACAATCGGAAGCCACTTTTTGGATTGTTTTTGTTTACACTGCTTTGTTTCCTATTCGGCTTTTCTTTTACTTTTTCTGGTGTGTATATTGTTCTCCCTCCCACTTTTTTTTTTCATAAGGGGAGGCAGGAGGCACTTCGAATAGCCTCGTTTAATATGTATGCTTCTTACGCCACTGTTTCATAGAAACGTACCTGTTCGTAATATTATTTCTGCGAATGTATCAGACCAAACTAGCACAAAATAACGTATACAGTGCTGCAGAATTTCCACAAACTATCGGCATTGTTTCTTACCATCTCTAGCGAAGCCAAAAACTTAACCTTTCGAGTATAATTAAGGCTCACATGCTCGACTTCATGTTTACTTCAGGAAGCACAGCGGGATTGCTTAGTTTACGGCTCTTCAGAAAAAGAATGTAAGGCAACAAATGGGTATATCTTCCACCCAATGTCCTAGAGGCAACACGAAGGACATAAGTCAGTCTTTTGACTTCATTTTGCCTTCAGTACATACATAAGCAACAGCATTACCGCACACAGAAAAATAAATAGGACAGCAAATTCAAGTTCTATCTTTCATCCAATGTCCTAGAGACAACACATGGGAAATAGGCCAAGGTATTTTGACTTCATTTTGCCTTGAGTACACACATGGGCAATAGCATTGCGGAACTCCGAAATAGAAGAAAGCAAGTCAGTTGTAAAGTTTTATACTTCTCGTCAGAAATAAAATCTTCGCATAGCAATTTAAACTTCATTTTTACCATAGTACATATAAAGGTAAAACATCATGGCTGTTTGTCCGGCAGTCTATAAAAAGTACACAGCCTGCTTATGTCCTAGAGGTAACACAAAGGAAAAGTCAAAAGAAAGGCCACAGAGTCAACATGCAGGAGACACAAAGTAAATAGAAACGAAAAATTCATTTTCATAAGGGCAGTGAGCTTTACGGCACAGAAATTGGCAACTCAGTATAGAAAACAGCGGGCGAAAACGAAAAAGACAACTTAGAAAAAAAAACAATGCACCTGTTGAAAATCATGGCACGGAGGTAGAAGTGGTCTTTTCAACATACCTCTCGAATCATCATCATTGTACACATTGTTCCATCCTACCCATTAAAGCGGCGGCTCCCGTTCAGGTCCCGGCTCGGTCCTTTCCGAGACATGGTGCCGAAACGACGACAAAAGCGGCTTTTACAGGCGTGAGACACCCTACCGATCACCGGTCCCATTGACCTTCGAGAAGAAGTTTCCGCCGGTGCATTTGTGTCCTCGTCTGAAGCCGCTCCAATGGAAACTCAACGGTGGAAGGTCAGAGCGAGCTACCAACCAATGACAACGTGAGCCATGGGGTGATGACCATTGAACCTGACGCAGAACGAGCTTGAAGCACAAAGAAATGACCTGAGGGGAACGAGCTTCAAGCACATGTATTCACGACGAAGACACCACATTCATACGTTGTAACGATGGTGTACTCTTCGCGGCCATACCAAGGAACTCCTACCTACCAACGATTTTGTGGACTGACTAACGCCGAGGAGAACACTGGAGAAGCTTATGAGCCAATGACTACTGCTACATGATGAAGTCTCCACGATTATTAGGCAAGTGGAGAAACATCTTTCATCTGGTTCACTTTCTCTAGTAATGATGTCTAGCTGGAACAGGACACTGCTATAGAAACAACAAGATTTAAAAAAACTAGACGGCGAAGTCGAAGACTTCGTTGTCAAAGACAAGATTGCCGAGGAGATCGAAAGTGCTGAAACATGGGCCAATAACATCGTAAGGATGAAGTGCGAAATACAAAATGTTATCAGCCATTTATAGCAGTCTTTAAAAAATTCAGTTCGGCAACGGATCAAACGCACCGTGAACCATATAGACGTAACATCATTCCCCCGGCTACGATTCAAATGGGGAGGGCACTTCTCCCGATATGCCCGCTACGTCACTGATGGGCTATAAGGACGAAACATATAACAGGAAGAGCATCACCGACTTCAGCAACAAATCATAACTCAAGCGTAATCAAGACTCCGGCATCGGTTATTTTGCAAAGAGCACGTCATTGCCTTCAGCACCAACAGAAACTTTTCAATGCAGCCATCCGGAATCTGAGGCAGAAAACGACTGGGACACCCAAAAAAGGCTAATCCGCACGGTCTCTCCGGTTAACGTGAACGAAGAAGCTCCAACGAGTAACAACGTAGAAGAGCGTACGCTGTGTGTGAAAATAACGCACCAAAAGAAATGCAGAACGCATAGAACGCGCAAAGGAAAGAAACGGACAGGTAATAACCTCCCGGAGAAAAGCCTGAAAAGAAGTGTCTTCATAATTTTATGTGGGACAAGAGGAAACACTCTTCAAATGGCAGTAAAGATGCAGAGACACACAACGGGGAAACCTCACAAGCAACGAAGTACAGGCAGGATTCCACGCCGCCTGAGGATGTCTCTACGCTGTCAGGAGAATCCTTCTCAGGGGGATACCACTGTTTCCTGTGGAGCTGACACAGCGACCTATGTGCCCCATTTCACGCGGTTGAACGGCACACTCCGACATTTGGGCAGACGATACAAGCACCGATGGCGAAGCAAGTGCACGGCGGCTGCACTGGACTGCTTTCAAGACTACATCGGTTCGTTTTTGAATTACCCATGTACTTTGGAACGATAACGCTGTGTTTGACTCAGTCGTTTAGTACCTTCTTTTTTCCGTGGCCGGGAGGATGTTGGAAATCACGGCAAGGAGGAAGAAGTGGTCCCTTCAACATACCTCTCGAATCATCATCATTGTACATAGTGTTCCATCCTTTCCCATTACAGTGGCGGCTCCCGTTCGTGCCCCGGCTGATCCTTTCAGCGACAGCATCCTCGGGGATTCGAACTTCTGACTTCGAAAATAACATACCTAACGCTCCAGACTACTCGGCCTCCGGCCAGGGCTGCCAGTGATGGAATATAAGGTATATAATGTATAACCAGTGTACATGTTTATTTAGGTTTTGCATTTCAAGCCGCTTAGGTGACTATTTGTTGTGTAGCGCTCGTGCAGTAAGCGTCCCCCAAATTTCCACAATATCTCAGGTCTAGAAATTGTATTTCTTAGACGGAAAAGCGTTCGCAGATGTGTGGCCGTCTGCTGACCACTGTGCTTGTTCACCCGGCGGGAAAAAGTGCTTCCTGATTCTTAGTTTTACGCTGTACGCTACATTTTTCACCTGAGTTTATTTCCTTGGTGCCTATATTGACTTCTGTGACTTTTTGCCGCCTTCAAGTGGCCTTAGAATTTCCTGCTAGCATACCACTCAGTGAAGCATCGCATGTGGGCTTGTGCAGGGCTTGTATGGAACGACCTAGACTTCCATATTGATACAGTGTAAAAAATCCCAAACTAAAGGCCCATTCTCTCATTCACAAACGTGCCATGGCTTAGTTTCAAATGAGCGAACAAATTGCGACGGCCCGTCGGCTATGGGTGGAGTAAACGCTGGGCCGACTCTGTCGAGCCGCGCATTAGCTCAGTCACGTCAAGTCATTTCCTCCTGACATCACACGAAAACGCCACAGAAAATGGGAGAGCATACAGAGAGGAAGACAGCACTTGCGAATTGATTTTTTTGCTATATAAATTCGCGTAAACGCACACAGATTGGTCGAAACATGGCCTACGAACTATGGACTACAATTTGCGCTAGTAATCCCGCAATGTATACAAATCACTTGAGTGTGCAATTAAAAAGACTGAAAATTTCATAAAATATTATGTCGGAAATAACAGAAGGGGCCCTCGTGCTGCAGTGAGCCGGTACAATCTGTGGTTAAAAATTATGATGAGAAGTTATAAATCAACACCTTATATTGTAACAAGACCGTTTAAAACGATCAAATACATATAGTGTCGCAAATATTCTATAAAAAAGTTGTGGGCACGTATTTGAATTAAGCCCTTGTTTACAATTCTTTAGATGTAAATTATAAGGAATTTCTTTAGCGGAATATTTCCTAACACGTTAAGTGCGGAAGTATATTTGTAAGAAACCTTTTTGTTCAGATTTCAGTTTGATTACGCGTTTACAAGAGGTTGTCTGGCTTTTTTGGATGGTTACATTTTGTTTATTCATTAAGAGGTCTACAGTTCTTACCTCTCACACTTTTTTTCCTGCTTTCGCGTGAAAATGCTTCAGGAAAAACCATCTAACCATCTAGATTCTATGACATGTAAAACATGCACATGATAATCTTGAAGTTTACTGAATATACTTTTGTGGCAATCGAGCGATGACGAAGAACTGCGCACAGAAATCTGTATATTCGCTTTCTGCCAACAAAAGAACATTCCTTCGCAATAACACAGCTTATTTGAAAACAATTTTTTGTTGATAAAAAGTAGAGCGTGCAATCAGTATTTGTTTTACCGGACTTCCCAACACCCTAAGGTACGACAACTTGAATATTTAACTGCCCACGTTGAGACTGGGTGCTTCGTTTACTGTACAGTTGTGTACAGTCTGGCTGTGTTTTATTATTATGATGATGATGATGATGATCACTAATGGTATTCCCTTTGTAGCGTGGTGATGACTTGTCACCTTACAAAAAGGACCACTATACCTATGGTAATACTCTTGGTTTAATACTAGCGCTCCTTAGGTCAGGCACAAAAAGCTAACTAGGCACAACATACTTTTTTTGTTACAAGTGGTAACTGTCCTAGGCAATACTCCCCTCTCTGCTTTTCGTTCACCAGCATTCTAATCTTCTTTTCGTCCGTTCAACAGCCTTGAAGTTAACATCCTCTCTGCTACCCTTAACTACTAAGGATTCTGGAAACCGAATGATTCCCTCATGTAGATTCGGATGAAACCCCCACATTGTAACAGAATGTGCCGCCTAGTTTCTGTCCTTGTCCTGCTAAATGTGCCTTCGCCAGTAAATAACTGTTCTTTTATTCACCTGCTCATGCAGTTAGGGAATATTGGCTTTGGCTGGGCTCTAGACCAAATAAGTATGCAAAGAAGTGTGTCCAGATACAGTGGCCGTAAGGTAAAAAGATTCGCTTATGTGTTAGTTGAGAAATTGAAAATTGTTGTTCACATGGACAGAAAACATAGCATAAATACTGTTTGGGTCTTTTATTCCAAACTTTGATTGTTGAAGAGGTTTTACACAATTGCAATATTACGAAGCCCACTTACGTTCATTCAACTTCCTATGGGGAACGCGTGTCTCCAGCGCAACAAAAAAATATAATTTCTGAAATATGCGCTAACGTTCAGTTAGCATGCAGCCACAGAAAGAACGGAATTTTGGTCATCAAGTTCTAATTATTAAGATTATATACTGTTTTAAACGGCATGACATGCTGGGCCTTCCTAGTATACAAGGCAACCGTTTTCACTCTTTTTTTTCTGAGACTCCATTTTAGTCCTTGGCTGAAGGGAAATAGACTGTGCTTCTCTAAAAGCATTTTGTAGTGTATCTTAAATGAGTAGAGCTAAAACAAAGAATTGTATTGTTGAGATGAAATCACAGATGTTAGAATTCCGTACACGTCAGTTTCAAGTCTGTTGATGTCACCTTTCGACCTTGTGTGTAGGCTTTTTTTGCGTTTGTACGAAAGAAAAGATTCGTAAGACATCTTTTTTTCGCTCGTAGGGACAATGGTTATGCACATTTTTCAATTGTGCAGTAGGCAGTATGCGTTCTACACTGCTGCTTCTGGTTCTTTGCCTGGCAACAGCGTGCAAGTATGTTAAACTTTGAAATCTATAAAAGTTATTGATGGTTGTTTTCTCAAAGAGTGCCCTAAGGATCAGAGAACTCCAAATTTTAAGCGGCTCAATTGCTTCCTTGGAAGCCAATTTCTTTAGGCAATCTTTTCATAAAGTTCGCGGTATACAAACCGCCGTCCGATGGTTTCACTATGGCTGGACAGCTTTCTTTAGACATGCATTCTAATAGCTAAGGTAAATGCGAAGTAATAAATAACGAAACGCAACTCACCGGGACCGAAATTCTGTTTATAACGCATCTTTTATTGCAATCCCGTGCAAAAGCTCATATATTTTTCAACTCTGCGTAAGAGTGAACACCTAATTACAAGATGTCAGCACATTCTATGATTCCTTTTAGGGTATAGTGTTTTTGACGGTTCTCATTTGCAGGGACAACTGAATTGGCACACCATGCATTGAAGCAATCTAAAAGGGTTTTGAGTGCTTGGAATACTTTTCTGCTTACCTATACAGCACAAGAGCAAAGAGAACACACTGCCAAACCTTAGCTTGAAAAACGTCCCTGCCTCAACTAAACAGACAGTCTAAAAATTTGAATTAGGCTTCATCTTCGGTAATAAATATTAGGGGCCGAAAACAAGAAAAATATTGATAGGACTAGTGCGTAGTTATGAAGTGACACTATGTACACAATGAGGTCGATGATAGAAAAGAGGCTTTACGAGCCAGCCAGGAGGCAGCTAGTCACCCACTTCCTTCTCCTTCCGCCTATATGCACCACTGCATGGCATGACAATTGTCCCGTGAGTAGAACATTGGCCAGTCGAACTTGGCCCTCACCATGACAACTTCCCCTGCGGCAGACGAAACTACATGAGCGAGCTAAAGGCTACGAATGTAGCAAGGCGAGTGACATGAATTACTTGCCTTTTGCAGGAGTGGTCATCATGGCTCGTTGCTTTTGCTATAGCGTAATTCACGTCGCCTATTTGGGTAACTATGACGAATGGGCCACAGTACATGGCCAAGAACTCCCGGTAGAGGCAATGCTTCCGCGCTGATTTTATAGCCCGAAAAAGTTAGCGGGAACGTATACAAGCGATCGGTGGCGTTTGCCCTAACAGGACTTGCAACGAGTTTTTGAGGCGAAGGAGCGCAGGCGGGCGAGTGGACGAGCCCCTTCTGCGCAGGACAGAGTTGCAGCAATCTACGTATCCTCATGATCCGAAATAGGCAGCATGGTGTCAGGAAAACAGCGAGCGGCACGTGGCACGTTTATACAACCGAAACAATGTTGAATATAGCGTACTTTATTGTTTGGCCTTGTTATAGGCGTACGTGGTAAACCGTAGCCCCGCCTCTTTCTTTTTGTGATCGCAAGCTACTGAAATTGGAAGCACATTCTTCAAAGTATGGTTTGTGCGTTCTGTCAGGCCGTTAGCCTTAGGTGGTAGGGTGTATTGTGTCAGTATGATGATGATGTTTGGATTTTAGTGGCGCTGGGCCAACTAAGGGCAAAGAGCGCCGAACAATAGTCATTTTATGAGGGCGACATGAAGGTAAAAGTAAACCATTTCAGTAAAAATAAACAAAGGGAAACACAACGTAATGAAGATGACTGGTGTAAAGGGTCAGGTTGTCAAATGCATGATAAGAAATGAGATGTCAAAATTTTACGTCGGTAAAGAAATTCAAAAACACGTTTGTCTAAAAACATGGGCTGGTCTCCTAAGAAGTATAACGGGTGTCGTATGGCTGTGGAAAGTGTTTGCTTCGTGTTCTGTCAAGTGGCTTGCCTCTTCACACCCACTGCACATGGGTCTTGGGGTTCCAGTGAGCAGGTGGGAGCGTGTGTTGCCTATCTACCCGTAATCTTGCCAAGGCAACTTCTGCGTGTCAGGTGTGTGAATCGGCTATGTATCGTCCCAAGTGTGGTTTTACAATGTTGAATTTGTTGTCTGTCTGGTAACTCCAACGTTTTTGCTATGTTTTACGTAGTTGTTGTTTTATGTGTGGTTTCAAGTCAATGTAGGATACGGTTGTGATCTGCACCGAGTCTGTGAGTGCAGCAGCGGCCATTTCATCTGCCGTCTCATTTCCAGCAATCCCTAAGTGGCCTCGGACCCAACAAAGATTCACCTCAAGGTTTGCGCCACATGCCGACATATTTGTCCTAAGAACAAGATTAATGGCGTAATTTCTGTAGTTCTTTCGGCATGATAACGCCCGTAAACACTTAGTGAATCAATTTAAATGACGGATTTTGGGATATGACATTAGAAATTGTGATTCACAGCAAGTAAGGCTCCATGAGCCTCCGCTGTGAAGAAGCTACAAGTTATATTCATGGATTCAGAAACCTTGAAATTGGGTCCGTGCGCAGCACATGACACGGCGGAGGCAGTTTTGGAGGCGTCGCTATAAAATTCTGTACACTGGTACTTTTCCAGCAGTGACAAGAAGTGCTGCAGAATCGCAGTTCTGGGTACCCTATTTTTGTCGAGTTGAAGGAACGACAAGTCACACGACACAGCGCGAAGCTGCCATGGCGCTATAAAATCAATGCATTATGGCTTGGAGGAGTTTAAAAAGGAGACGCCAAGTAAAGCCGCCTTCTCCCTCACTCTGTGAGAAGAGAACGGAAATGGATCGGCGATTTAAAAAGAGCTTTGATGTGAATGTATTCATAAAAACATGTTTTAAAGGACGGTTATCGATTAATGAGATTCGAAAGCATATAAAAGATCAACATAAGTTAGCTGGTGCTCTAGGCACAATTTGTCGCATTCCACATACAGGCTTTGGACAGGGCTTGTGCGGAAAGCGCCGCACGAAAGGCGAAGCCCCAAGTTAAGCACTGGGTCTAGCATATTTAGAGGTGTTTTCGTGGCGCTTCTGTAATCCAAGCGAGACCCTACCTAAGCGGTATAGAGGCGCAGCAGGAGTTGTTTGTCTGCGCCTTATGACTGGTGAGATAGGACTTTCAGAATAGTAATTGGTTTTAGACATTTTTGCTTGAGCTGTTTGATATGGGAGATGATGTGAGTTTTTTGTCCATCACCACACCCAAAAAATTGTGTTCTTTTTAACAAGAATTTGGTCACCATTGAGAGTTATTTTTGGATCGGGATCTTTGAGAATACGACAGAGGTACTTTTCATTGGATTAAGTTTGAAACCATTTTTGTCTGCCCAGCGAGAAAGTTTGTTTACCCCAAGCTGAAGCTGACGTTCACATATGAATATGTTACAAGATTTAAAGATAGTTCTACATCATCCACATACACTAAAAGAGGAGATCGATGGAGGCAATGCATTCCGATCCGAATTCATCTTGACAATGAAGAGCGTGCAGCTGAAAACTCCAGCCTGAGGCACGACAATTTATTGAATGTGAACTCTCGACAGTGCCCACCCAACTCCGACACGAAACGTTCGTTTGGACAAGTAACTATCAAGAGTGTTTCGACATGATACCTGTTATGACATAAGATTGCGAGTCTGCCGTAAGCCTGCAAGTCTGCCGTAACGCCACGCCATATCATAGGCTTTTTCTATGTCAAAAAATATTGTCACGCAGTACTGTTAGTGTAAAAAGGCATCTTTGATGTATGATTCTAATGAATCTAGTTGATCATTTGGGAATCGCGCTGCCCGGAAGCCTGCCTGGAGCTCTCCAGAAGACCATTGTACTCAAGAAAGTACACGAGCCTCCGGTTAATCATCTTCTCCAGAAGTGTACACAGGCAGCTGGTAAGGGCAATGGGCCTATAGTGGCAGGAGTGGAAGGGTCCTTCCCTTCCTTTAGGACAGCCACTACTATGGCCTCCCTCCAAGAGCGTGGAATGTGCCCCGAAAGCCATATTTTATTTTATAGGCGTAGGGGTGTTTCAAGAGTGTCTGGGTGTAGGTGTTCTATGTAGCAGCTGAAGCTGAAGGTTTACTTGCGGTCCGAGCAGTCTTCAGCTGAATAATTTAAAAAGAAGAATATCATGAAGTGTGCGACTTGTTGCTATCACGCAAAGACTTCTTTTCGCAAGAAATTTTGTGTTTCATCAACACTTTGTGTAGTGTTCGGAACTGGACACGTGTTGGAAGTGTTGTGCAACTGTGTCAGCCTGGTCTTCATTTGCATCCCCTGTTGTGCTAACCAGGGGTAGGTTGTGTGTCTGTTCTCTTTTGAGCTTACGAATGTGTGTCCACACTTTGTGTGTGTCCGTGTATGAATTAATGGATGTCAAGAAGGTGGTGGCAAACTCTCTCGTTTTGCCTGACGGCGCACACGTTTTGTAAATGCCTTGTCCTGTTTTGTTTGAACAAGAGGAGGTTACCCGCCATGGCGTACCGACGAAGGATAGATACCCCACAACTTGTTCTGGGCCTCTCGCGCCTGCCTACGTCCTCATTCCACATGGCCTACTGATTTGGGCAGGCACCCGAGCGTTGGGGGACCAGAGGCGTGGGGAGCAAGCGTTTGGGACGTATTTCAATGTAATTTCGGCGCATAGTTATCGCTCGCACTGCCGTCCCCCCTTGGTCTCGAAGGCCCTCGAGGAGATCTGTTTGTGTTTTTTTGATTAGGTCAGGATCGGAGATCACGCCCTGACAGCTGTTCAGCATGCGGAGGGGCGTCGTCTTTATGTCTGTATCTACCATGCGGGTTTGTGAAAGGAGGTTAGTAGATTGCTGCCTGTTGTTACTTCGACTAGGATTTCTCCTGTTTTTAGTTTTTTGGCTTTTGTAGGACTTTCGACAATGCCCTCAAGGAACTTTGAGATGAGAAAACAGACTGTGCAGTGACGGGTTTTTGACTGGTCAATAGATTTCATTACAAGAAAGCGGAAGAAATTGTGGGGTTTACGAAATGTCAAATTGAGGCAAGGGAGGAAAGGAGATTTTGGTGCGGCCCCTTTTCTGAAACCGATCACGTTTTGGGTGGGGGAGGCGGAAGCGGCGGGTTGACTTACTCATATGGCATAGTAAAAAGCAGGGAACGGGGGTACTTTCTTCGTCAGCCTTACCTGATAGCTGAAGAGGTCCCGGAACTCCCTGCCTGGTAAACAGACAGGGAGCCCATCCGCCGGAGCTTGACCTGGGCTCCGACGGCCTCCGTTTGAGGTTTCTACCGTTCACCCTAAAACACAACGCCATGGTTGGATCCAGCTTATGTTTGGGGGCTCGGGGTCCGCGGTGTGGGCAATACTGTCACCAACATTACTCAAGGTGCCCCGTGCGGGGTCTGTCAGTATTCAGATCCACAAAGCCGGAGCAGCTCTTCAAGAATGTCCGCCGCGAATTATCGTCCTCGGTTCATAATATTCACACGAGGAGCACCGTGACGCAGTATAATAGAATTCAGGAATAACCACGCAACGTCATTACTCGTAGCTGAAAGGATATCCGCCGTATCAAGATAATTGGTTAAGGAGTCGACAAAAAGTATAATCCACCAAAGTTTAGGCGATGGTTTAAAAAAAAGACCTAAGAGGCCAACGCCAACTTTCTCAAATGGTACGCCCTTTCACCGGTTGTAGAGGGCTCGGCGAAGAAAGTGTTGGATGTTTATGGCTTTGCCATTGCTGGCAGCTGCAGGCGTACTTGTGGGCCTGTTTCCATTCTTTTGGGAAAAAATTACGTGGGCGAAGCCTGTAGAGAGTACGGGTGAATCCAAGTTGGCATGATGGACGTTTTCGTGCATGACGTGCAAGCTGCTTTCATGGAGGTTCTTTGTTGCCACTAGGGGGAAGCGGGCGCCAAACGAGGAGGAGTTTATCTTGTAAAACCGGCTGTCAGCGCGAGGAACGGACAAAAATATGGTGAGGAAGACGGAGAAGTACTTAAAAACAGGGTGCAACGGCGCATGCTGTAGTTGCTCTTTCTGGTGTACTCGGACTTGGAGAAAAGATGGCGGTACTGTTGATAGGTGATTGTCGAGGTGTTTATCCTGAATCTCATTATTGGTTGCGGAAAACCAGACAAGAAAACAGCATCGATGTGGTGGCGGCCTCTTTTGTGAGATGCTTTAAAGTCGTATTCTTCAGTGTGCAACGCGTTAGCCGCGCTAGCCGACCAGATGAATCAGCAAAGTGAGTAGTGGTCGGCTACGATAGTTAAACTACGGCCACACAAGTATGGACGGAATTTGCTGGCGGTGAACACGACCGCAAAGCGTTCCAGCTCCGTGACTTTGTAATTACTCTCGTCTTTGGTGATGGTACGACTAGCGTACGCAACCACGAGCTGGGCTCCCCTTTGAGCTTGAACAAGCACAGCACCGATTCCAATGCCGCTGGCCTCCGTGTAAACTTCAGTCGGTGCCACCGGGTCAAATTGGCGCACAACCGCCTCAAAAGGTCATCAAAATTTCTGCTGCTCAAACGCAGACACACAGTCGGGAGTTGAGTCAAATGATCAGTCTTTACTAAGCAAGGAAATCAGGGGTTCTGCAGGCTGTGGAAAGCCGGAAATAAATCGTCGAAACTACGAACACTGTCCCAGGAAGCTGCGACAATCTCGCAAGGTTCATGATTTCAAGAAGTCGCGGAAAGCGGCGATATTTTGTGGGCCAGGGCGTACTTCATTATTGTCCACAAGAAAGCTGAGCCCGAGGAATAGCGGCTCCTCTGCAGAATAAAGTTTCATCTCTCTCGAAGCGACACTTTTTTGAATTCAAGATGAACCAGCTCCTTTGTTGCGGTTAAGAACAATGTCAAGGCGCTTGTTCTGGCCTTCCAATGTCCTGCCGTAGACAACCACGTCGTTTAAGTTACCCATGCAAATGTTCCATTTGAAGCAGAGCAAGGCAGTCTCCATGCCGCGTTCAAAACGGCCTCGGGCACTACATTATCCAACCGGCATAACATTGAGTTCAAACATGCAATCTTGAGTTACAAAAGCTGTCTTCTCTCTGCCGTCAGGATGCATTGGTCGATATCCCGAGCGCAGGTAGACGTAGCAGAAGAATGATTTAATTGGAGGCAATCGACACCATCTTCTATCCGCGGCAAGGGATAAACGTCTATTTTTGTGACGGCGTTCAGCGTACAGTGAACTGTCTTTATTCCTCACCAGGGTAACCTATGCGGCCCAAGGGACCGTGACCTCCCAAATTACAGCTTTCTACAGCATTTCTTGGTTCTGCTGGTTGATTGCTGCTCGCTCAACGGGCGAAACCTGTTTCTTCCGTATGGCTTCTGCCAAAAGGACGTTGCGCCACCTGCGTCAATTCTGTGTGAATACCTAGATTGGGGCGGAAGTGAGGACAACTTTTCGTACGCAAAGTCGAACACAGCAGTTTGCTGAGGCTGAACTTCTTGGAGGGCATTCCGTTGTAATAAATGGAGGGACTAATTGATCATGCCTAAGAGCTGCTTCCAATAGTCCCGACCGATTTTGCGCATCCTCGAATACAGGGAAATGCCTTTAACTTGTATGGTAAAATGCCTAGAATGTGGCGCAAGGTTCACACCATTGGGACGAAGCAGTGGTTCCCCCGATGCATTGACTGTCCACACATGGGCGCAACCATCCCCCTCGTGCACCAAACCATGGGGAACCAAAACATGCTTTTAGTGCCTCGTGACGAGCACACGTTCTAATAAAACGTCGGTTCTGTATTTTAATATTGCAGAAGACTTCACTAGAACCAGTGTTGCCGACATGGCGGATAAGAGTGTGTCCATTGTAACGCATAAGACACCATTGAAACAGTCCTCACAACCACCTATAGGATTAGGTGAAACTCCCATATGGAAATATACCTCCCCAGTTCCATTGTTAGCAGTTGCTCCACACTCCGGTACAAAATCTATTCCGTGCATTGCGTCAAGCGTTGTTCTCTCTAGCACTGTTAACTCAGTCCGAAACATTCTCCTTCCAATCGCAACACTCACTGCAGAAATTCCAGTTTTTCTTTTAATGGGTCTCCTCTAACACTGCGCAGCTGAGCACTGCGGTCCCAAAAGAACATAACTTTATGTCCCAGACGACTTTTAACCGGAAGGCTCATTACAGAAGTAGCAGCAGATGCGTTCACCAAAGCAGATGTTAGCACACGGCCCACACAAACAGTCATTTTTTTCTTCAATACAACAGACAGGGAATTTAGAAATAGTAACTGTTCTGCGACCATACCCCCACTGCCCGCTGCATCTTGTTTCGCAGCGGTGGCGAAGGGAAGCAGCGACCAGGTGACGGGGAGCGTCCTTGCTACATTGCAGGAGGTGTGATGCTCCGGACTGAGAGTGGAGACTTATTGCGGTCGACGCTTCGCTGTGGTCCAGAGTGAGGAGAGAAGTCTCTTCGATACCTCACAGTTTCGCCGGTCCCCGTGAAAGCACAATTCGCAAACCGAGGAGGTCGCTGCTGTTTCCGTCAGCAAAGTGCAGCGATGTGACCTGGGGTGCCACCCTTGTAGCAGAGTGCGGGTTCCCCGTACATGTCCGGCTGAGCGTAATATTGCGGTGGTGGGGTGAAACGTTCAGACATGCGACGGGGTGCTCGATTGTAGCCCACCGGGGGAGCAAAAGAATAAAGCGGTAAAGGTTCATTTGGCCCTCGCCGACTGTGACAGCGGTACATGTAGTCGTGTGGTCTTCTCGTCGCTGGTAACGAAATGAAGGGGGTCTTGTACAGGCCACTGGTGGTAAGCTGGGGTGGCGGTTACGCCGGACCAGTACACCAGGTTTCTAGGAAGTCCTTGAGTGTGTTGCACCTCTTCCCTGATTATCCGCCGCACCAATAATTATCCGCCCCCTAATATGTTTGAGTGGCTGGTGCCCACACTCGCAAATTTAGGGACATTCAGAAGACAGCGAAATTTCAGAAACGTTTGCCGTATCCACAAGGCTGCATAAGCACTGAAGTGCCGCATCATGTCGACTGGGAAAGTATGAATTTCTTTTGCAATGAAGAAGTTGCAGACATCTTCGGTTATTCCTTTTAGAAGGTGGCTGACCTTGTCTTCATCAGCCATTGTGGGGCTGGTAAGGGTGCACAACTTCAGCACGTCCTACATAAATATAGTGTTTTTTTTTGTTTTCAGGTAAAACCATTACAACATGGTGATCGCGCCACACCAATTCTAAAGGATTGCAAGGGCGTGTAAATATCCTCTCTCCTTCATAAACCTGAACTGCCAATGCGCCCGTTCAATAAACAATGAATTAGATATGCTTTTCAGACACTCGGTTTTCAATTTTCAGTAATTATTCTAGCAGAAACGTGGTATGATGACGGGTCATGAATGTACGCACCCTCCGCCTATTCACACTTTTTCGTAACACGACAGTCCAAACGCAGTGGAGAGGTATCAGTACTTGTTCAAAAGTCTTTCGAGTGTAGCCTTCAGCCCGCTTTCACCGTTGTAACAGAGGACTATGAAGGGGTATCCTTGTGTGATGCAGCACGTATGTTTTTAAGGCTCTGTAGACAACCAACTGGTTTGTTTGACACTTTTTTCACGTTTCTTTGGAAGATTCTTAGTTTTGCCACTGAAAACAAGTTTGAACTTGTAGTTGGAGGCGGCTTAATAACAACAAACTTGATAATGGTTTAAAGCAAACGTCCCTGTTTGCACTTGTGGCGTTGAATGACTTTGACATAATATCTACTGGGCCAACCAGAGTTGCGGTGACGTCTTCGACATTACTAGATTTTTTATTACAAATGCATTGCACTTATCGATAAAAGCAGATGTTATTGCTGCAGATATTAGTGACCGTTTAGCAGTTTTCATGTTTCTGGCCAGTACTCATCAACCAAGAAATAAAGGGAGAAACGCACTACCCAGGATATCTCGTAAAATGAGACACTACGGTTTAGAGATACCGTAAGCGCACTTACATTGCAACACGTATGCAATGAAAGTGACCGTAACCTATCCTACGAAACTTTCTTAAAAAATGTTCCGCAAGTTATGAAGTTTGCTTTCCAAAGAAAACCATAACACTATCGAGCCGTTGTCGCGAACCCTCGGTTAGCAAAGATATACTGCAAAAAAGTATGCACAAAAAACGTCTGTACAAAGAGTTCTTAACTAGACGAGATGCTAACTTATTTAAAAAATTTAAGGGTCTCCGAAACTAAATGGTTAACATTGTTAGAAAGGCTAAAAACAGCTACTATATTAATGTTTTTTCTCACGATGTGAAACGGTCTGACCTAACGTGGAAGAAAATAAATTCCGCACTTAACCATTCCGGAAACTCTTAGAAAACTACAACCATGATTTATGAAGGTCAGACTGTATCGGGCTCACTGTGAGCCAATCTTTTCAACGATTGTTTTGTTCATCAATTTTCCGACACGTGGTAAGAATGTTACGATTTAGGCAATATAGCTTCAAACTTGAACACTACATCTTGGTTTCTACCTCCTACCGAAATACAGAGGTACGCAGTACTATCCTAATTTTAAACTATAGTGGTACTTTCGATGTCGAAAACTTGCATATTAGGCCTGTTAAATGTGTTGTAGATTTATTCACGTTTCCTCTGGCACATATATATTACTTGGTCTTGTCAATGGCACATACTCCCAAAAAATGCAAATTTCAAAAGTTGTCTTCAGAATTAAAGGCGGGGACAAAAAATGTCCTTGAAGAATTACCG
>JABSTR010002577.1:0-15122 GCA_013339765.2 Haemaphysalis longicornis
GGGTCTTCACTAAGCTTCACGCCGGGCGTGTTAAGCGTTACTCAGCCCGTCAATTCCTCCTGAGTACGTTACATAGTCGTTCGTCCTAAAATTCCTTCTTTTATGGAATAAAATCATGGCGACTAACCTAGTCACCAGATCCTCGCCACTCGCTAATGCGCGGGTGGTATTTAACGTTTTATATAAATTCGTTTGCTTTAAAAATGTTCTCTGAGAAAGGGTACCAACGTTCACGTCCTGGCAAACCTTGATATTGGCGAATATAGTGATAAAGAAACTGCTGGTCCATAATGCTGAAAATGAACAATTGCTTGAGAAACCTTTCACACCCGCCGCGGTGGCTCACTGGCCAAGGCGTTGTCGTGCTGAGCCCAAGCACCCCCGTTTAATCCAGGCCTCGGTGGCTTCTCCTCTGATAGAGGTGAACACCGAAAACGTCCAGGTGTTTATTTTCGGTGCATGTTGACGATTCCAAGGTAATCAAAATAATCAGCATCCCTCCACAACGGCGTGCCTCATAGCCCGGCTGTGGCTTCTGTGCATTCATCATCATCATTATTATCAGCGTACTCATGTCCACTGCAGGATTAATTCCTCTCCATTGGCCTCCAACCGCTCCCGTCCTGCGCTGCTCGAGCCGCACATGTTACACCCGAATTTCTGTACTTCATCCCTCCATCGAGTTAATGGCCTTCCTTTGTTTCCAGACCCATCTCTAGGTATCGACTCTGTTACCCTAATTGTCCACGGATTTTCCCTTCGTCTCACTACAGGCCAAGGCGAAGTCCATTTCTTTTTCATTTTTTAACAATAATATCTTCCACTCTAGCTTTCTCTCTGATACAGGTATCTCGTTTCCCATCCGTGGGTGTTATTCCTAGCGTTATTCGCTTCATGGCCTGTTGAGCCGACCTAAGTTTGTTTCGAGATGTTTAGTAAGGCGCCAAGTTTCAGCTCCTTATGGCATCACCGGTAGTAGGACCTGGTTGTAGATTTTTCTTTTGAGTGGCAGAGGTAACTTACTTGTCATTATTTGGACGTGCTTGCCGAGTGCTCCGCAACCCATACGTACTCTACGCCGGATTTCTCTCTCGTGGTTTCGTGGTTGGGGTCAGCTGTAACCATCTTTCGGAGGTAAATACAGTAAAATTTCGTTGATACGTTTGTCACCGGAACCGGAAAATAAAACGTATTATGCGAAAACCGTGTAATACAGACAGGTTTAAAACACGAGAAAAACACGCATACTCCGTCAGCAAGTCCTTTTTACTGAGCAACGTTGAAGTTTCTGGACAATTTGTGCGGCACTTTCTTCATTTCAACGTCCAGGAGCCAATTCTTCTGCAACGTAAAAAAGAAGGTGGCGGTATTTTCCGCTTCGCCGGGTGCTGTTTTGCACGACTATTCGTGTCGCACCTCTAATCGGTTAATCCAGCCGCCGGACGCGTGGAAGTCTTCAGTGTGCAAGACGTGCGCGGATATGTCAACTTTTTTGCGCAAAACTTTGCCTCCTTGTGCTCTAACGTCCTTGAAGCATGTAAGCAGCACGTCTTACGGGGAGAATATGATAGGTTTCGCAAGATGGTGCGGTTTATTGCCTGACGTATCACCATCATTGTACGGAGCGGCCAGGCCTGGCAGCCATGTTTTCTCCATAAAACTGGCACTGCCGTGGCCCCCGCGGCTCCGCAATGTACAGAACGTGCCTTTCTTGAAAGCGAATCGAGCTGCTATAGCGAAGCGTAAACGTAAAATTTCTAGAATTGTCGGTCAAGATCCACTTTCGCGATCGTATTCTACAATTTTAGGCAAAATGTGATAGCATTAAACGCACAAAGATGCATTATTTCATAGAGACATTGGCCGGGAATAAAAGGAAAAACGTATTAAGCTGAAAAACGTATTATGCCGAATCGTATCAACGAGATTCCACTATATATTCTTTTTGTCTTCTAGCGTTTCGTTCGGCAAGCCGAAGAGTACTGTCTCGTCAGAACTATTCACAGGAGGTGTAAAGGGGTATTTAGAAATATTGACAGGGAAAACAGGAAATTAAGAATAAAAGGTGAATATTTGAGGAATTTAAAGTTTGCAGACGGCGTAGTCTTCGGAGTGAAAGTGCAGAACACAAGCAAGCAATGCTTGAGAAACTACTATTAGAAATCACAGGCGTGGGTCTAAAAATAAATGTGAAAAAATCTAAAGTAATGAGGAATAAGAAAGCTGAAACAACCCTCTGTGCGTTAGACACCCCCCGAAACAAAACAGAAACATTTTTCATAGCAGACATTCGTCCCAGCGCTTCTTTAATGCATCTCTGAATTTCTAAAAGGTCGCCGGAGACTACTTGTTGTTGAAAACATTTCGGACTTTAATTTTTGTTATGTAGTATATAAAGCATATTTTTGGCACGAGATTGACCTCCAATGAAGATGCGGACGCCGTTGTTACTTGCTGTGGTTATTTTTCATACATCAGCGGCAAGACGAGGCAGGGACTCGTTTTTTTTCGACCCACCATTGAGAAACTACACTGTTAACCTCACCCAAGTATGTAGACTTTAGGCACTTTCTTAGACACAACGTCGTAAGCAAGCATGTTTGGTAGAGGGACTAGTCCTAATAACTGTTACCCATAGTCCTAAAAATTTCTAAACTACTCGGTTTCCCATAAAGTATATCGTCATCGGCCCTACCAAGAAGTGTTTGCAGCGATATTTTTTATATTGCGATATATACCTAACGACTTTCACAATAAACAGTACCGATTGTTGCCAAGTGTATCAGCGTTACGAGGCATTTATAGACAAATGGTGAAGCAGGAAACAGCACATAAATTAAAGAGGGAGTAGCGGTCATGGCGGGAAAAATTTTTAATATGTGACCAAAAGAACTTAATATTCATTGCAGTCCACACATCACGTTCAGGTCGTCTTCACCTCCTCCTATATTATACCGGGTGCGCGAGGTATTTGAGAACAGACGTTTGCCTCAGGCACAACAGAACATCTCCGGCAAAATCGGATATATTTTTAACAAACTTTGTGAAGTACTTCTCCTATAGTTTATTTCCATACCTGCTCAATTAATTAGCCATCGGCCGCCATAAGCGATTCGATTCGGGTTCGTACCCGCCGCGGTGGCTCAGTGGCTAAGGCGTTGCGCTGCTGAGCACGAGGTCGCGGGTTCGATTCCCGGCCGCGGCGGCTGCTTTCTGATGGAGGCGAAAGCAAAAACGCCCGTGTGTACGAGATTTCGGCGCACGATAAAGATCCCCAGGTGGTCAAAATTAATCCGGAGCCCTCCACTACGGCGCGCCTCATCGCCTGCGTTGCGTCGGCGCGTTAAACCCCACAATCAAATCATCATTCGGGTTCGCAAACGGCTGCATGCACGGATTAAGTGTGTCTTTGAGATATCGGCCATTGAGTGAGAAATGGCGACCTTCAACGAGTATTTTGTATTATTCGGCCCTTTGTTGGCTTCTCCCTCAACGACGCCCCAGACATGGTAGTCAAGCGGATTTAAGGTTGACGAACTAGGACACCACAAGTTGGGAGTGACGGGGTTGCAGAAGTTGCCAGCCATGCCGCTGTTGGGTGGTGCAGGCGGTGCGGACATGAGCTGAATCTTACTGAAAGGCATATGGTCTTCCTTTAAAAACGCTCTCTATCCATGGCTTTACAACGGGGGCAAGCAGATCCCCATAACCAGCAGCATTAACTCGGAGTCCTGTAAACAAAGTGTGACGCATGACATCATTCTCATTGCAGACAACGTATAACACCACCGCCGGAGAAATTAAGGGGTTATAGCGATGTCTGACCACTGACTATGCTTTTTCCTTTTGGCGACAGATGCTACGCCACCGCCACAACACATCAGGTCTGTCCACACCTTGTAAACGAAAGACTTCGCTACTTTCAGAAAGGTGGTGATTCCCAAGTCGCTGGGGTGCGCGACCAGGGCAACGAGGACCACATGGCGTTTCATTTCCTCCTTCAAATTGTACCCATCAATCTTTGAACACACTGCGCAGTATGAATGATAAGGGGTCGATGAACAAGAAGCCGTACTCCAAGATATATATGATGAGGCTGCTGGTGTGTATGGCGATAAGTAAAAGCGTTCTCAAATACCTCGCGCACCCGGTATATATAGTTGTAGTAATGTCCTTTATCGGGGAGGGACGGCCGTATGGCCAAACCCCTGGAACAATGCTTTTCCTCGATTACTGTACAAATATGCTTTATTCGACCTAATGCTTTATTTCTATCCGCTCTATGACTGTAGAATTATAAGATAATATTTGATATAAAGAATAGAAGCGCTCCACTAGGGAGAAATATGATGTTTGATCGAAATGGATGAATTTCTTTGAGAAAGAAAACCAATAAAATTTTCCCTAATAGTTGGTTTTGCGAACATGTTTTTTTTTGCTTGTAATCCTTCGTTGATATAACTTGCTCATTTCAGGAAAGTTAATGTACTTTTGACTGGGGTTTCACTCCTTTTATTATGGTGTTTTATACTTTGAGGGTAAAATTCTCTATCAGAGGGGTATCACTGATGGATCCGACTAATGCCAACTTTACCATGCCCACTATTTTGTGCTTGCAAACTGTGTGTTTTTGGGCCTTCGTTAACTCAATACTTGTCTCACATGTTCTAGTTTTTGAATGCATCCTATATTTGGACAATTAACAGCTCTACGGTTCATGAGACATCGATTACAAACGTTGCTTGCCAAGTAGATCATGTAGTGTGTGCAACACTCACGGATGTTGTTTTAACGAGGAACAAAACGGAAAGCGGCTCCCGGTAAGCTAGTGTCTTGATAAATAACCGAAAGGTGCGGTTTTAGGAAAGATAAACTAGTTTTTTCTTCTCTTTCGTAGCATTTCCCTCACTTTATCAGGAAAAGTTATTGACCCAAACGAGGGACCAACAACGATGCTCTTTAATGATGAAGGTATGTGAATCTGAATATTTCCCCACTTTACAGCGGAGTTCCGCGTGAAGCTTTGTTAGGCTATCTTGAAAATATGCAGTGCAACACGTATGACCCTCAAGGCTCGCACGTCTTCTGGAGGGTCGAGCGTCAGCAGAAGGCCGTAGTTGAAAGATGCGCAGCGCTATGGGAATAGGAAGAGTTCCTGCCGGAAACTTGTAGAGCTTCTGAACTGGTGATAGAGTTATTCTACTGCTGAAAGATAATGAATTATAAAATCTTTGTGAATAGTGAAGCGATCTTGATTATCTGCTGTCAAGTAAAATTTAAGTAAAAAAGTCGTAACATTGTACATCTTTATTCACAGCACATGAGTGCTCTGAATAAAGACCAAAGTGAATGAATAAATATAAATGTGTTTAAATTTTCTGATAAAGCTAAACAAATTGACATATATTTTGCTCGGTGTGGCGAGCGGTACTAGTATATTTATACAGTTTGTGGAATAATTTGAAAGCAACAGCTGTTGTGGAAAACGTCTGGGGAGGCAAGGCAGGAGGCCGTTGTCGATAGAAAGCTGCTATATTTACACAATGTACAGGAAACCGTCTTTTATGCAGCCATCTCGTCGCCTCGCCTGGTCGTCTTCGTCTTCTTTCTTTGCGTCTGTACACCTACGTGTCTGTATCGTCTTCGTCGCCTTCGAAAGTTCCAACATTCTCTCGCCCGACAAAAGCTCGTGGAGCGAGAAAAAACAAATCGGTGCTGGTACTATCAACAAACGTTAATATTCCGTAACTGAATCCTGGGCGAAGGTATAGGTCAGTCTGTCGTTCGTCCCCAACCGGTGTCTGCAATAAATATTTTTCTGATCTTCGGCCTTCCTTTTCTTCTAGATTTTGCTTTTCTTCGGACTTTCGATCTTTTTTTCTGCACCACGACTATGTTAGAGGATAAGTGAGGCGCATGTCTTCCCGCATACTTTGGTGTGCAGTCCGATTTCGGAGATAGTCTCTTCATCGGGGTCTTAAGTTTGCGCTTGACACCTCGGTTTGAATCGTGACTATTCACGGTCTGGGCTCTGCGACACTCGGTGGTTACACTTACTTCTCCCTACTTCTTTGATTTCCGAACACCTTTGGATCCTTGGTTGATACTCGATGTCCTTATGCTGGCGCGGTTATCACTCGTTGCTCTATTTCTAGGACATGACGTGCAGCTTTTTTCAGTTGTCACCACCTTGACGTGACGCTGACGTGTCGCGGTTATGGGGTCAATGTTTTCTGGGCAGTACATTTATGTACTCTGCTTCGTGTGGCCCTGTCCTCGTAGTGGGGTAGCGGCTTCACTTTTATTGTTTCTGTCATAGCTGACAGCACATTATGAGGCATGAGAACAGCTTCCTTCAATATCATGGAGGAGTCGTTGCTTGCGTCGGTGAGTATTTTCTTTTGACTTGATATGTCATGCGCAGTCTCGTCATGGTCACACATGTCGGAAACACAGCCAGACTTGTCTTTTAAGGGCGGCTTTATATTCACTGGCACGGTTGTCCTTACTTTCCTCGGTGTTTCACCGTCGTCTAGACTCACATTTCGGCTCTTGTAAAAGTCGTTTTGCATACGGTCATCCGGACATGTCACGACTGTATACGCAGAGGATGTGATGGTTCGAGTACTTCAGTCTTATATACGTTGACGATGTCTCCTTCTGAAGCTAGTGTCTTGCTAGTCTTTTGCACGGTGTGTTCTTCTGTTGCTGATGGAGCTGGCATATATTGCGGTGATTCTTGCTGGGTTACTTCTCTCTGCTGGGGTAGAATTTCCAGTGTAACGGCGTCTTCAGTTCTGATCAAGAAGGCCCAGTTGTTTGTCGTATTTCAAGCGCCGCTTCAGCCGACTGGTCATTCACAGACGCGCATGTCGTCGTCGTTGTTCCTGGGGATGTAGCCAAGCTTGAAGATTCTTGGGTTTGGTGACCTACTACTGGAACCTCCATTGATTTCGTCGAAGTCGTGGGCTTCACGCGAGTTCCAGTCTCCTCCCCAGGCTCTTTACACCCGCTTGTATGAATCGACTCATATTTTCGTAGGTGTTGCCTTCTTTCTTCTTTTACGAGCTGTGGGTCCTGAGGGGCCACCGGCTTTCAAAAACGTCGTCTACAAAAACGTCGTTCCTTGCCTCCCGGGTTTTGGCATCATGTGGAAAACGTCCAGGGAGGCAAGGAAGGAGGCCGTCGTCGATAGAAAGCTGCTATACTTACACAATGCACAGGGAACCTTTTTTCATGCCGCCATCTCGTTGCCTCACCTGGTCGTCTTCGTCTTCTTCCTATGCGTCTGTAGATATACGTGCCTGCATCGCCTTCGTCACCTTCGAAATTTCCAACAGGTGTTATTTGGCTACTTTTTAAAGCTAGTACTGAAGTACATTCAGAAATTTTATAAATGTAATTTAACTCCGATACCTGGTTTGCTGTTGCGATACGTGCAAACTAACAGATAGAGTGCGTTTTCTTATTGTGGTCATTCGCGTACTGTTGGTGAGTCTATGTAGAAATTTACTTGCACCATGTGTGACACTATACGTATACATTTCTTTTGGCATGTATAATGGTATTTTGTCTGTGCGTAACTTCTACACCATTTGTCCGAACACGTTTCAAAAAAGCTACTTGTTCTTTATTTAAACAGCAACCTGTACTTCTCTATTGCATTTAAATGACTTCTTAGTAGGGTCCTGCAGTCACAGAGCTTTACACGCTCCTCAACAAAGCTTAGCGAGCGCATAGAAGAACTAAAAAAAATTATCATCGAAGAGTAGAGACGAACAAAGTACATTAAAAAGAGCAATATAAATGTCCAACATATATCCGCGTTTTATAAAATGTTCCGCATGATTTTCAGAGCTGCCATAAATTTCTTTAGAAAATGGTACCAAGATATACGTAGAATCTTTTTACAAGCAGCAATGGGGCAAGAGCAAAAAAATGTTCGTTTTATAGCTGCCCGATTTATACTTGCGGGTATAAAATATGGCCCAGATGCTTGTACCCTTGAACGAGGGGCGCGTCTTGCAGGTGCTGACGCTGTCTTGTATTGCTTAATTTGC
This sequence comes from Haemaphysalis longicornis, assembly GCA_013339765.2. Classification (NCBI taxonomy): domain Eukaryota; kingdom Metazoa; phylum Arthropoda; class Arachnida; order Ixodida; family Ixodidae; genus Haemaphysalis; species Haemaphysalis longicornis. The sequence goes on from JABSTR010002577.1 coordinate 8,061, forward strand.
ATGTCGGCATTCACGAGATCTGCATGAAGAACAGCACGCTGTCGCAAAACGTGCCGCGAGATTTAGTATGGCACTTGAATGGGGTAACGAATATAAAACTACCCAATATAATTGTCCGGCATGTTCTGCTTCTCGTGAAGTAGTGTAGTTTCGTCTCAGACGGGATCGCGGTATTCTAGTTCGAGCACCGGCAGGCCCTAGTGTGCTGCCCTGAGGCCCTCCACATTGTATTTCTTTAATTCCCCTGTACACCCCATGAAGTTCTACGCATTAAAATCGTTGCGACATATAACTCCTAAAAAACATAAGAAATTGCTCACGAAACCCCAAATAGCTATGTTTTGTAACTTCAATTTATGGTATACTGTATCTAATGCTTTCGACAGGTCGAAAAATGACACCAAAGCGGGATCGTTATTTTCAATACAGGTGTTCACGAGGTCCGAAAATTCTTCTAAAAAGCAAAATACTGTTTCTGTTTTTTGTAAAACAAAACTGTGCAGGGTTATTTAAGTTGTACTTTTCCAGAATGGATTCAGTACAGACGCTATATGCTTCTCCACTACATGAGAAAACACTGATACTATTGCAATCGGTCTGTAGTTACCGATATCGCCTTTTGTTACGTGCCTGTAAATCGGTCTTACAATGTAAACTTTCATTCCTTTACCTGTGTTTCCCGTTTTAAATATTCGATTAAGAATTTTTAAAAGCTCATATTTTAATCTCCTCTAGGTTCACAAGAAGTCTAGTCGAGTGTTGTCAAATCTGGGCGGTTTAAACGGTTTCATTCCGCGAATGATGTTCCAAAGCTCTGCTTTACTAATCACCACCAGATAAGCTGTGCTAGCGCAGGCGCGTAGTGGCTTGTACTCTTCTGTGTGCGTTGAATGTTCGTCACCCTTTTCCATCAATGCCTCAGCGGCTTGTATAAACTTGTCGTTAAATTTATTGCACAAAAAATTTCAGTTACTTTAGTGTGCAAGCTTACGTGATCCAGAGGCAGCAAGGTGTTCCAGTTAATCTCACTTATGTAGGCATAAATTATTTTATCGTCTAAAGTTTTTTCATCGATAAATGATCAGCATTTTCCCTCACTGCTATAGAGAATTCGCTAATGCTATAAAGTAATGGTCAGCAAACTTTAGTCTAATCACTCCAGAATTATGTCTTTGTTTCGTTCTACGTGTTATTATATGATCTATGCATGATCTGGTGATTTGGTCCCTTAAGTATTCTTCCCTTGTGTAGTCACTTCTGACCACTGAAATACCGAATTCCGATAATAAATTGAGGTAGTCCATTACTGCGGCTCTTTATTCTTGCACAACATCAATGTTAGTGTCTCCTATTAATACAAGGTTCTTTTCGTTCATCTGATGGTTTAGTATTTGTTTCTTTTCATCCAAAAATAAGTTAATGTTCATGTTCGGTGCCCTGTCAATTGCCCATATCATGCACGTTACGTTTATCTTACTGATCGACATCAGCAATGCATCTGCATATTCAAAGTTTACATCAGTGGAACATAACAGCCAGTTCTCCTTTACGAATACGAAGATTCCCCCACCTTTTCGATTTTCCCCACACAGCGCCGCTCTCGAATATCCATTAAGTGAAAAAGAAAACTGTCGTTGCGCATCAATGTTCACTTCAGTTAAAACAATAAATCGACAGCACTCTTTCTTTCATTCAAATGCGCGCATAACGGATCCAAGTTTTTAGTAATGCTTCGGATATTATTGTTTAAAATGGTGACGTCTAGTTGAAGGGAGTCCTCAACCATCACTGATTGGAGACAGGCCTCTCATTCGTAAAATGAATCAAAGGAGGTCATTAGACAAATTTTGCTAAGTCGTTTTCAGTGTTGATTCTGATTCCAGTTGGTCCCTCAATTTTCCGCTAGAATATTTTACCGTTGCTCATCCACACAAACTTGTATTTTTTTTTCTTGCAAACTTGGCGTCATTGCCAGAAGAGCTGTTTTTGCGATGTTGTCAAGTTTCCATGTATGAAGATTTTTTCGTTCCTGAGAGCATTTTTTTATAACCATTGCTCGCGTTCCTTTCGATCTCTGAAGCGAACAATGATGTCTGGAATCATATCTTGCTTCGGCTTGAGCCTGTGTATCGCTTCGACAGATTGCTTTTCGGGTGCCTTTATTTCCAGTTTACGGCTAAGATCTACAAGAACCTGGCATACATCTTCTGGCAGCTGAGCTACACCGTATACCACAACGTTCTTTCATCCAGAATACTGCTCAACATTGGTTACTGTAGCCGTTAGCTGCGTTATTTCCACCTCCTTTTTCCGCAAGCTCTGTGGAAAGTTCGGCTGACACCTTGTTTAAAGAGCCAATTTGCTTTTCATGCTCGGCGTTCTTCAACAGAAGTTCCTCATACTTAGAGGCTAACAGTTCCATTGACCTTTCAATGGCCTCCGCTGTCGTGCATTGCCTTTATACTTTCTTTTCTAAACTTTCTAGTCTACTTAAAGCTGTTGCTAGCATCTTGCTCATTTCAGATATCTGATTACTCAAGCCGCAAGCACCGCTGTCTTTAGCTCGCTTAGCGTTCTCTTCGTCGCTTTCTTCAGATTCAGATTATGCCTCTAACTCTTCGTTTGTACACCTTCCGCATATACAACCCCGAACAGCGGTTGAAGCCTTCTTTTTGGGAACACCTAAACATTTTCCCACATAAAACCACTTTTTTCACATGCTACAAACGAGATGCTGCGCATCATTTTCGAAACCTTTGGAATATGACAAACACTTTTACGCAGACATATTGAACGGTAAACCAGTGCAGTCCAGTAGAGCATAGAATTGGGGCTATGAAAGCATCACAAACGTTTCTTACGTAGAATCAAAAAACAACAGCCTTAGCTGCATTTGATGCTCCACCGGACTGCGAAGGTGGCGATTCCTTGAGTTGCTTTTGTAGGTTCCCGGCCGTCACATCACACCGCCTTGTGCACCAGCGCTGCTGCTATCTTTCTTTTCTTCAGGCCGGTCTTCATGGCATAGCAGACCGTTTCTTGACGCCCACTTTTAACCCGGTCCGAGGGCAGGGATGGATGCTCAGCAGGAAAATAGGCAGGAAGGTGACAACGCTAGGCCAGTCGGACGGCACGCTAGGATAAAAACAGAGCAGTCTCAGCTTCGTTCGATGCTCCACCGGACTGCCCGTGTTTTCCCTCAAAGTAAGAAAAGGACAGTACTCCACATCTTGCTTCGAATCCTGGGATGCTAGTACGCAGGCTTGAGCGGGACTCCACACTAATTTGATTTTTCGATTTCGTGTTGTTCTTAGTAGCAATATATGGGCCAAAGGAGACACCCAACCCGATTGGTTGTGCCGATATACTTGCTGCGAGTGGGTGACAATCGTGCGCCGGCATCTGTGTGTGGGCCAGAGCAATCGCCATCTCCTCCTCTTCTCTGATGTCCGTGGTCTTGACTGTTGCGACTCCAAGAAGGCTGTTACTGGTCAATACCACAAACGTTGCGTATGACTTGCCTCTTTGCTGGGTCGCGTCGGTGTATATGACTTTAGGGTCTTATCCAAACTTCCTGTCGAGTATTCGGGCTCTTCCTGCTATTTTGGCACCGAGATGGGAGAGGTGCATGTTTCTTGGCAGTGTGAAGAGTAATAATTGAACTGGCTCCAGGGAGTTGATACCCATGGCGGCATCGATTTAAAGCCGCTTCGTACCATATTCCCCATTAAGTGTGCATCCACAGTGCTCGTTTTAGAGGTAAAGCACACACTCTCACTTCAGCGAAATTTTCGCCTCCGGCACTTCCGTGGGAGGGACCTGAAGCGTGCGTAGGAATGACGAAAGTAAACTTCCTTGTGTACAGATCCAACGGGAGTGCCTCTTCACTTTGACGTCATACGTCGGCTACGATATCATTGAGGTAGTGGTTTGACCGAGATATAGATAGAAAGCGTGTTGTGCTAAACTAAAAACGAAAAGATTTATTATTCTGTGCCAATCACAAACTATACGTAACTTGCCCGTCCTGGTGTATCCTTTTTCACCATAAGTGCACTGCTTTCTCAGGACTATATAAAACGATTGTAATCATATCTACTTTTGCTTCGGGAGTACCTACACAAAATATTTTGTTCCCCTTGTGATTCCTTATAAAAGTACTAAAGAAGTATTCTTAGAGTGCGGCAACACTGCCTTTTAATATCAGCACTCCTGTGTTCAAAATTTTCTGCTTGAGTGCTTGCCTAGCGACGAAAATTCCACTGTTACCCATGACATTGAAACAATTCTATGTGCAGTGGTTAAGGTACTCATAATATAGCTGTCACTTTGTGCGTGAAGAAATATTTCTAACTTTCACACTTCTTGTTCTTGCGAAGTTTCAGTTTCTGTTTTCTTGGCAGTAAGATTATTACACATCTTATTCCAAAGCCTTTGTTGTGGGTTTCCTGACTACACCAGTAAATTTTCGTCTTTCAGACCCAACACCAGAGGATGGTATGTTCTTCTTGGAAACCCTTCGGTATTCTCCTCCGAGCAAATCGTGCGGTGTATTTCAAGTTGCTACTTTCTACGGTTGGTGGCGTAAGTACTGAAAGCAAAAAGAGTTTTTTCTCTATTTAACGTTTAATGTTTTAATGTTTAACTCATTCAAATGCGAGTTGCTATCACAGTCGAATTCCGCATACAATAGAAGACAAAAAAGTGCTGAACTCTAAAACTATCGTTATATCATACACCCCAAGCCTTCCCCGTTCATTTTTCCGTACTGTTTGAACGGTAAAATCATAAAACGCGCAGCTTTAGTGCGTGATCTCGGTGTAAAGCCGGATGAAAAACTGCTTTTCAGCTCGCATGTAAACTACCTGACCAACTCCTGGCCCCGTACGCTTAGCGTTATTTTTTTAGGTGACCAGTGAATTCATTGAAAGATCATGCTTCGTCTCCCTCTAACGTGCCATAATTTTACCTAAGCTCGACTTTGCCAGTGCAATTCTTAATTGTTTAAGCTTTTTGCCGTCCCTTCGACTTCAAAAGATTCAGAAGCTCTCAACACAAATTGCATTTCGTCGTTACTCACGACGGAGCCTTTATGTGCATGGCAAACTTCTCAAGCTTCTGAATCTGCACAAGCTAACTACCAGGCGCTCCAGGCGCGACCTGATTTTTTAAAACCCTAATCATTAAATATTTGACTGCCTTTGCCTTGTAGGTGCAGTTCATCTGCGAGTGCCAAGCAGACCACTGCGCCCGCATGGCTACTTTCGTGTAGATAGAACACTGAGCCTGGAACCAGGTATCCGATGCCAACATGCTTTTAACAACCTGTTTTTGCAACCTATTTATATTTTTGTTTTGACTCAGTTTCATTTAAGCGCTCTTAAAAAAAACTGGTGTTTCATTACGCATGTAGGAGAGTGGCAAAATTTGCTCCTTTCGCTGTGTTCTTGTGCGTCTTGCACCAAAAGGACCACCCTCTTCATAATCGTCTCTTAACTTATGCATACACTGCACACGGTGTCCAAGCGCTTGTACTGAAATTATTTTTTTCTCTTTTGTTGACACTCCACTTATATACATGTCTCAATGTTTATTTTTACCCATTTCTGCTTTACTACCTTTTCTTTTGTGTTGTCGTTTTCATGCCTTATAATCCTCATGCACCGAGTGCCTCACAGGAGAAGGCGTGGCGCTGTTAGTGAGCAGTCACGATAAATAAATAAATAAGTAGATAGATAGATAGATAGATAGATGTAATTTTATTAGGAAAAGAGCTGCCTCAGAGTCCTGTAAGGATGGCAGGGAAGGAAAGTAGGGGGTAAAATTAAGTCCGGCTCAGAATGTCAGCCTCGCGTGCGAAATCCCAGAGGGAACGCAGGAATCGGGCGACATGCGTGTGCGGTGGTGGCGTGATCCAGAACTCGTACGTGGACACTTTTCGCCGATGGCGCGCGCGAATACTCTCAGGACCGGGACACTCCCACACTAGGTGCTGCATAGTAGGATGGATCCCCAGGTCACAGGTTCGGCAGCTGACGTCAGGATGAGAGGGCTCAACATCGTCAGGTTGCTGGCATCCACGACCAGGAATGTAAGCTCGCCATTTGGCAAGAACATCATCGCTTAGTGCCGCTCCAGCTGGAGCCTTGTGGATGAAAACCTCGGCAGCATCCGGCAATCCGCTCGGCAATGGATGGGGGTCGAATGGTACCGATGACAGAAGCACTTGCTGTCCTCGTTGCTTCAGGAAGTCACCCTGGTCGTCGGGGTCCTGCAGTGAACGGACGGTAGTGAACCCGTGGTCCAGCGGCTGCGAGCGGGAGTTTAGAAGCGAGCTCACCAAAGCGTGCGCGGCCTCAATTCCGAAGCTGCCCGTGTGGCCAGGAACCCAGGTCCCGTGTACATCCACATTTTGTTTTACGCGAAGTGCGCGGCAACTGCTCTTAATTTAATGAGTTATACAGCCGTGCCGGGGAATCTGCCGTACTTTTCTGAGGGCCTTAAGGAATCTGTGTAGATGGTGAGGCGCTCCCCAGGAGGAAAGGCGCCTTCAGGCACTCGCTGCGATAAATAGTTCATGGCCATATGAATAGCGCGGAACTCCCGTTCACAAGACGTGGGGCACTCCTGATCATCTTACTGGAGCACCAGGTGATGGCGCATGTCACGTGGGGGGTGGTAAAAAGCAATGCCTGCGCGGCGGATGGTAGAATCCCAGGAGACGTCTATGAAAATGGCTCCAGGATTGAAATCGGCACGGGTAGCGCGAGCGGATCGTTGCAAAGCGTGGGACTCTTTGGTAAGCTTTCGTTTAGTAGGAATAGGCCGGCAGACATTTTCATCCTCACAGGGTGAAATCTTTGGAGGAATGTTTAGCAAGTCGGTATGGGGGTGGCGGAGTCCAGCAATAAAAGACATTGACCAAAGAGAGCCCGTGTGCGGCGCCTTCAGTAATTGAGCCTCCGCTCTACGATTGTCGCAGCTATTGCAGGAAGACGAAAGAAACGGTAGAGCTCTTCTATCCGCGCGTGGTGGGGAAGTCCCGTAATGAGACAAATATGA